>PVIY010025045.1:0-37231 GCA_004026745.1 Myrmecophaga tridactyla
AGATACCACACATATGCAGTGTTAATAACAGGGAAAATGGGGCATATAATGAGGAGGATTATTTGGGAACTCTGAACTTTCTGCATGATTTTTTCTGTAAACCTGCAACTTCTCTAATTAAAAAAAAAAGCTGAGGGCGGGCCACAGTGGCTCAGCAGGCAGAGTTCCTGCCTGCCATGCTGGAGACCCGGGTTCGATTCCCCGTGCCTGCCCATGCAAAAAAAAAAAAAAAAAAAAAAAGTTGAAAATAAAGATCGGAGCTCTTGGAGTTGATTTGAGAATCCAACGAGCATGGACATTGCAATTACTAAACACAGAACCTGATACTAAGTAAGCGGCCAATAAGTCCTCGTGTGTGTGTGTGTGTGTGTGTGTGTGTGTGTGTGTGTGTGTGTGTGTGTGTGACGGGGGATGGTGGCGATCCTTCACCATTCTTTCCAAATATTGCTTTCTTTCTCCCGCCGCAGGGCAAGGCTTAGTCACCCACTTGGCATCTGGGGGGTGCTTACTCACACCTTACCTAATCGCACCTGAGGAAGAAGGGAAAGCGGGCAGGGACTGGCCCCTCTGGGCGGTGCCTGGGCGCCCCTGGCCAGCTCCGCCCTGCCCCTCCCGCCGCCCTGGCTCCCGCCCCACCGCCTGATGTCGCCCCATGCGCGCTGGGCCAATCAGCGGGGCCGCCGCCCTCGCCAGGCACCTAGCTGGCACCTGCCCGAGGTGGGCGCGGCGGGAGCCTGGAGCGCGCTCTGCGGGTCCCCACCTCCTCCGCCTACGTTTGCGGCGGTCCCCGCCTGCGGACCCCATATCCCCAGCTTGGCCTCCACTGGCCCATCCTTTGGGGGGTGGGGATGGGGCTCTCCCCTTAAAGGGAGGACACCTTCATTCCTAAGGGGCGTGGGGAAGGGAGAGGATGGCAGCCACCCGTGGGAAAGCGGTTTTATTTATTTTTTCTCTCTCTTTTTTTTTTTTTTAACAAGGTTTGGCCTTTGAGCCAGCTTTTTATTATTGTTTTTTTCCTAAGTTTCAAACTCGCTCTTTCAGTTCCCTGCGAGGGTTGTCACAGAGAGGCAACTGCGCGGAATTGAAATTGAGGCGTGGGAAAGAGGGATTGGTTCGGATGTGGGAGCTGTAGGACCCGGCTCAAGGGGCAGGAGCCCGGAGATGGGATTGGCGCCCGCCCCTCGCTCTCCCTCCCCCCACCCACCGCCGCCTCTCTGTGACTTTTCTTAGAGCCGTGAACTTCACCTGGCTCTAAGTCCCTCTCTTACCAGGAGCATACTGGAAAAGACTTGCTGCTGCTGTTATATAAATATAACAACTAGTTAAGATCGATTGAGAGCTTACAGAATTACAGGCATCCTGCTAAAGTGCTTTTACATTGGTGTAATAGTTAATCTTTTCTCCTGGGAGGTTTGTTTCATTGGTCCCCGTTTCAAAATTGAGGACATTGAAGCACAGGGAGGGCAGTTGGCACACTGGCAAGTGACAGAGCCAGGACCGAGGTCCTTTGGTGTAACCACTCTGCTGTCCCGCCTCTCTTAAACCATATCAGGTCTGTTGAACTCCAGTTAGAGTCACACTAGGAGACACTAGTTTCCTGAGCAGAGAACAGAAAAACGGGGAAGTGCACAGTTCAAAGAGAACAAAAAAAAGAGCTACTAAAGAGACAATGGCAAGTAAATGCAATACACGATCCTGGAATGGCTCTAATAATGGAGAAGAAATGGCCCAAAAGGACATCACTGGGGCATATGAAAAAGTTGGAATATAGATTATAAGCTTTGTTTTTAAAATGGACTTGGATCTTTAATTTTTAAAAAATTATCTATATATATTAATAAAAAGTACAAAGAATAGACCTTCATGTTTAAATTATATTCTAAAATAAAATACATTGTTTCCATTAACGGCAGGAGACAAGTGGCAAGTAAAGAGCCTGGGAAAGTCCAGTCCCTCCCATTTCTACAATGGACATGTCCTTTAAGGACACATCTGTGGAAAACAGCAGAGTATTCACGACACATCCAGTAATGCAGATAGTTTCTGGGTGTTAGCATTTTCAATATAACATGAAATTAAGGGAAAAATCAAATTCATAAATAGAAATGACATTAGTTCGTACAGTCTAGTATTCCGTATTCATGTTTTACATGCCCTGGAGCCTAACACTTTCCACGGAGCAAGCCACAGTTCCCACGGCATCTGCAGCAGCTCGGAGTAGCGTGCCTCAAGAGTTGATTGCCCACTTGGGCAACAGTGTCCTCTGGTCACAACGCTGCTGTCATAGCAACAGAGCTGCAAGATCTGCTTAGAATTGAACTTTCAATTTTTGGAAAAAGTGAACTTTTAAAAACAGCATCATAGCATTCAGTCCTGTCTCACATAGCTTCAATTATGTCGGGCTTAATTTTCACTAAAAGGTTTTTAAAAACAAAGGGCTGTTATGTGCTGCCTTTGTCATATATTTATGGCAATGGTAGCAGAAACATCAAAACTTATAATAAAAAAGATATTCTCTGAGCTTTTTTCTTTCTTTAAAGAAATCTAGGATATTTCGATAATTGAAATCCAAAAAGTGATTTCTACTGTGGCTTCAGCAGCTCTGAGCCCACACATGGAAAAGGATCCCTTCGTTTTGATTTGGCTTCCTTTCACTACTCATTTCCGTTTCCCAAACTGAAAAGAATTTCTATTTTAGAAAAGGTATGTTCTATACAGTGTGCCTGTAGTATATCTATAATACTGGTTAGGACTGCATTTTGTCTCACAAATGTCAACAATATGCTCTGACTGAAACTGATCAAAGTCATTATTAAAATACAGATAGGTGTGGCCACTCAGCTATGCATATTTAGACTCAGAGGTCCATGGTCCCTTCTCTCCTTTTAGGCCTGTTACAAAAGTAATTTTGTTTATAAGTGTTTACACAGCACCAATTGTATTTAAAGAAGCAACATCTGTACTCAGCCACCCAAATGAATGTACAAGCATACTTGCTCAAATAGCTTTTCTCACTTACCTCTGTTCTATAACTCTATAAGACCTGCAATTGTATTAGATTTCTCTTAACCAAAAACTTATTTGGCAATTATTAAAACCATCAATTACAATACCCTGAAAATACGCACATTAGCTGAGCTAAACAAGAAGTTCCCCTTACATGCAACTTTATAATAAAAGAAGCATGCCTGCTGTTGATCAACAGGGATCTATAATAACAGAAGAAAGAAGAAACAGGTCTCTAAGAGTAAAAAAAATTCATAAAACTTTGTCATATATAAAATATCTTATAATTGCGACCATTCCACTTATAATTAAAGCACAACACAAGTGTCTGCTCTACCTTCTGCTGTGAGACAGAGGCCATACAATCTCAAAAAATAATTACATCTGTTTCCCAGGTTGACGAAAACAAGTTCAATTACAGTGGTTCTCTCTCAAACTCGTCTGCACTCATGCACACAGTCACAAAACAAAGTGGTTTTAATCTCTGGAACACTGTTGCCACCACACTTTTTTTTCCCACTTCCCAAAAAAATCTGTCAGGAAAATGTGATTGAAAAAAGATTATTCTTGTTTTTACTGAGCCTGGATCCCCATTGCTCATTTTTATGATACTGAAAGATAAAGTTTGCAGCAGAAGGAAAATAGGCCTCATCCATCTTTTCCAAACCCTTTGGTTTCTACCTTTAAAATGTTACAGTGAATATAGATTTGACTCAGTAGGCCTGAGTTAAAGGCCTTACAGATACCGAATCTGAAGCACATTAACAGAATAAATATCTGCCATTATGGCATAGGAAAATTTAAAAGTAGCAATAATAAACCCAACTCCTCTTCATGAAGAATTTACAAGTCACCCAAAAAACTTCATAAGAAATTAAAGAATTTGTAGAAGAGGTGGGATCATGTAACAAAGGTCAAAAGCTCAAATGTAATCAAATAATGATTACATTCTTTGAAAAATATTTCATGTGCACACCTTCAGCCCCAGAGAAGCTAAGTATTTCTTAAGTCTACCACTTGAAAACATGGCAGTTCAAGATGTATTTTAAAGTAAGAGATTATATCTGATTGATAAAGGGAGTAGAAAATCAAACAGAAAGATTTCAGAGCAGGTAAAGAACCCAGCTTCTAAGGAAAAAGTGTTTTAAATATGCTTTTACAAAAAATACAATCTGGGGGTAACTGTGAAGCTTTGATACTTATACTTCGCTCATGGATTAGGCAGAATTGTTCTTCTAAAGGAACAGCTACAGAGAAGTGCAAAACAAAAAGAATTGTGCAATTATGCCATCACAACATTTCAGGGAAGAACTGGGAATCAAAACTCCCCTTGACTAAGGTTTCCCTTTTTTTTTTTTTTTTTTTTGCATGGGCAGGCACCTGGAAATGAATCCAGGTCTCCAGCAGGCAGACTGGAACTCTGCCTGCTGAGCCACCGTGGCCGCCCACGTTTCCCATTTTTAATGCAAAGTGGAAAGTAAGGTCTGCAGATGGACGATGCAGGCAGGAAATTCAGGGCGCTCCCTCTCTGCGGCATTCTCCCTCATCACACCCTCACACAAGCCACAGACAGTTTATAGCTAATTCTCAACTCTCTCGGCATGCATATCCATTATTCTATTCGATTTTCATAATGTCAGGCCTCTATCCCCAATTGTTTAAAGTAATGAAAGAGAAAGCTATGAGGAAGTAGTCATTGAAAAAATATATAAGTAGTCTAGGATCCAAAATATTGCCTATTACCAAAGCAATGGTTGGCATAATGTAAAGGAACATTAAAGTTGAGAAAGTAACATACGAAGAGATCAGACGGCCCTGCCTGCGCTTCCAGAATAATTGCAAGTTTCCTGGATTTTAGCTCTCTGACTCCTCTTCTTTGGGATCCTGACAGAGTTAAGAGGCTCTTACTGAGTACCTGAGGTCAGAATCAGGTTGAAAAATGCTTAAAACAATTTAAATTGTTTCAAAAAGGGAGAAATAAGGGGGAAAAAATCACCCAAGTTGAGAAATAAGAAGTTAATTATGGGCAGAATAAAACTATTAGGTAAACATCTGTTGATACAAGTCAAAATGAAGAAAAAAATGAACCAAAAAAGAAAAGGAGAGAAAAAGAAGAAAAAAAGGAGGAACTGGAAGAGAGAAGCATTGGCCCTCCCTGAAGAGATTCTTCATTTCCTGACTTAAATACTGTATCACACCCTTCTGCTATTTTTACAGATATACCTGAATGGTAATGATAACCAAAGGTCAGACACATCTGGGTGAACACAGTAAGAATCAGCGATTTTCTTAGGCATTTCTGTCATGAGGCGATCACAAGAACTGGAGAGCTGGCCAATTCTGGCTGGCCAATCCAAAGAAATCTGTGGTAGAAAATACCAAAAGCACTCCAGCCTTCTTAGTGTAAAAAAATACACAAACTCCTCGAAAACCTAACCAAAATAAAACACAACAAAACAATAACAACCTTCTCCCTCTTAAAGAAAACCACATTGGAAACAGATGCCCTGCAATTAGTCTCCCGTGTGTGTTTTGCACAGGGCTGACCGAGGTCATTTTGTTTTGGATTCCACATAAATTTTATCTCCATCCCTAATGCCAAAGGAATACAATGCTGCGAGCTGTACTTCATTTCTTCTGAGCCAAAGGATGCTTCATGGTCAAAATAGCAGAGAAGCATGTTGCTTGCGGATAATTGCACTAGAGTTTTTCATTGTTTCTTTAGTTCCGTGACTGCTTGGTCCAGAAGAATGCTTATTTCCACCACCTGGTCATTAAAGAGGACTTCTACTTTTGCACTACTCTGAGGTCTTAGGTCTGCTTCTGCCAATGATTCCAACTTCCCATATTTTGTGATCAGTTCATGATAACTGAATGGCATTTCTTCCTGTGGAACATCCACATGGGAGCAAATAAAAAAATCTCTCGGAAACTTCTCGCTCACCATTGGTAACAACTGCTGCCGTTGAGTTTAGAAACTCCTGGCAATCTGACTGCCATCAACTTCCTTTGCTCCTCAGTGGTATATGGTTGCAGGAGAGGAATTGCTAACAATCTCACTTTCTTCAAGTTTGGGGAATGAATTTACTTTGCCAATGTCTTCTCAGGAATGCATACCTGACTTATGGTGGCTGATGGATCATAGATTAGGAAACAACCTCGCCAAAGCCTCATCAGGCTCCTCGGTAGCATTCCAACGATTGTTAGCCAAAACAAGGGTTTCCAGTGAAGGAAGCATAACTCCTAGCTTTCTTACTTCAGCCCAGTTTGGGAAGTTATTGTCTGTTATGTGTAGTAGCTTAAGAAAATGACAGCAAATAGAAGAGCAAAACACTGTTTCATAGTTATTAAGGCATCAGAAGAACTCCTCCAAATCTGGTGAGTCCTGCAATATGGTGTGGACTGTCTCCCAGGAAGCTTTGCTATTGTTGATGAGTTTGTGAACCCCAGAGAAGAACCCAGCACATGTTCGTTCTAAAACCGATAAATTCAAAGGGTTGGAACTCAGGTTTAGAAACTCCAACAGGGAAACATTTGGCATGACTTTACTGACCTTGTGCCAGTCTTCGAGTTTGTGATCAGAAAGATCTAGTTCTGACACATAAGCCCAGAAGAAAGCAATTTCTTTTTCATCTCCTGCATGAGTTATACTGCAGCTGTTCGACATGAATACATTTGGGAGGTCGAGGGGATCTTTCCCAGGGGAGTAGTGAGGTGCAGCTGGGACGTGGACTGCCAACCAGGACCACTGCGGTAAGGAAAGTTTCAGGACTGTGTTTTTCATGTAATACTCGCATAAAACTTCACCCGCTGGGTTGATCTATCTCCTGTTACTCCAATTCCCTAAGCCTAGGAGGTGGGAGAGCTGCTGTAGCTGCTTCTCTCCTCCCCATCCCCAGCCGCCCCTCTGCCTCCTGCTCCACTTCACCTCGTCCCCCACTCTGGCTGCCAGCTAAATTTCTTGAACTTGACAACTGTACTTAAGATTGTTACCTAAGTGAATATCCCTGTTCTTAGGAAATATAATGGAAGTATTGAGTGTTTAAGGAGCATGATACATACAATCAACTCTCAAATATTTAGAAAATGACAGATGATAGATATGGCAAATGGGGTAAATGTTAAAAATTGATGGATGTTGGTGTATTATTGTATTATATTATTTTTGCATCTTATGTTTGAAATTGTTCAAAATAATATATTTTTTAACTACAGGGCGACGTTATGATGCTGATAGGTCTAGCTAGCCTCAGCAATGTGGGTAATCCATCCAATTGGCTGGGGGTCTTAAAAACTCAACTGAAAGTTCAGAGGGTCAGAAGAAGAATTTGTTCCTCAACTTCAAGATTGGCTCTTGCCAGAATTTTCATCCAGCCAAGCCTGGGGAATTAGGGCTAAGGGTTTCAACATGACCAGTATTGAAGTTTCCAATCTGTGTTTTGGCTCTCGCCAGAATTTTCATCCAGCCAAGCCTGGGGAATTAAGGCTAAGTGTTTCAACATAACCAGTATTGAAGTTTCCAATCCGTGGCCCACCCTACAGAATTCAGACTCACCAAGCTCCATGGTTGCATGAGCCAATTCCCTATAATTAATCTTTTAATCCCTAAGGAATGTGTACATACACACAAACACACACACACATCTGATTGGTTCTGTTTCTCTGTAGAGCCCTGCCTAATACATTCCACAATTGGGCAAATAAGTGATAAGGAACAACCACATTTAGTGTTGGTGCTTTCCCATACACCAATTCATTGTTTCATTATATTAATTGGACTTTCACTCCACCATGATCTTACTTCTGCTTCCGGCATCCTCCCCACCATGGCTACCCAGCAATTTCTACTTATCCTTGAGATCATTGGCAAATTGCATCTTTCTGTGAATCCTATTATGAGACTAGACTTTTAGGGTTTCCCTCCCCTGAACAATTTGAGCCCCTTTAGTTTGTACCACCCAATATGAAACTTGATTTTGTGCTGTTATTTGTGGTTCACACATTCTTTGAGGTTTCCTAGCTATCTTTCTAAAAAGGCCAGTGCCCACAACTTATCTTTTGCATTTTGCAGGGCATCTAAAATGCACTGCTTGTATCTTAACAGGACTAAATCATGGCTTATTTAACGAGCTGATTTTACAAGTTGTGGCAATAGCTCATTGCCACATCAGTTTGGAGTCACTGAATAGAGTCAGCACATCTTTCATTCAAAGGTCTTGTCATCAGATGAGAAACTTCAGGTCCAGAGAAGGAAAGTAACTTGTCTAAGGTCTTTTAGGGGATTAGAGAACCAGGACTGGTACATGGGCACTCTGATTTTTAGACTAATGTTTCTCCCCTGCACATAGGCTTGAGAAGGTCTTGTCATCAGATGAGAAACTTCAGGTCCAGAGAAGGAAAGTAACTTGTCTAAGGTCTTTTAGGGGATTAGAGAACCAGGACTGGTACATGGGCACTCTGATTTTTAGACTAATGTTTCTCCCCTGCACATAGGCTTGAGAATTGGACAACTGGCACTCATGAAATCAGACTCCAATTCGAGACTCCAGTGGCTTAAGAGTGGGTGCAAAAGAGGCTCTTTGGAAACAGGCACTCTCACACTCTTTTGGTGCTAGTATAATTTCCACAACTGCTTTCAAAAGCGATTTGGCAAGATGTTATCAAAATTGTAAATGAGCAAACCCTTTGACCCAGAAAATCCACTTCTAGATACTTGCCCTAAAATACATACAAGAAAATAACATATATGCAAGATTTGTTATTGCAATTTTTTTGTAATAGCAAAATCTGGAAACAACCTGAGAACATAATAGAAAACCGGCTAACTAAATCATAATCTTTACAAGGTATGCACCTGTGAAAAGGAAGTGTGAATTAGTTCTTATTTGCTGATAAAATATTAGGTCCAAAAAAGAAAGGTGAGATATAGAAGTGTGCGTGCAAAATGACTTCATTTGTGTAAGAAAAAATGTGGGCATGTCTACATAAAAATGTTTGTATACACACAATGTACTTCTGGAAGGATACACAAGAAATTGATAATAGCAATTATTTCTGAGAAGAACTAGGGAGGCAGGTTTATCACTTTTTACTTTATATACAGTTGTATTTTTTCATACATATATACTACCTTTTTAATGGAAAAAGTTAGTAAAATATATTCAAATGAGCAGAATACCTAGATAGTGCAAAAAAAGAAAAACCCTATAAACTTATAATAAAAATAAGAAATGCCAAGCTATTTTCCATAGTGTCAGTACCATATTGAACTTCCATCAGCAATGAATGTGAGGCCTAGTTACTCTGCATTCTTGCCAGCAATTGGTATTGTTAGGTTTTTTAAATGTTTCAATTATTTGAATAGGTATTATCATTTAAAAAATTTTAATCATTCGAATAGGTAGTGATACTGTTTGATTCCATTGATATAAAATTCTAGAAAATACAAACTGATCTAATATGACAGAGAGCATATCAGTTGTTGCCTGGAGATAGGGACAGGGAGAAAGAGGATAAGAAAGGGGCATGCGAAAGGTTTTGGGAGATATAAATGTTCATTTGATTAATTGTAGTGATGTTTTGCTGGTTTGTATACATAGGTCAAACTAATTTACATTTCAAGTAAAATGTAAAATTGTACATTTTAAATATATGCAATTTATTGTGCAACAATTATATCTCAATAGAGCTGTAGAAAAATGATTGGAAGGAAAAAATGGAGTTATATCCTTTCTTCTGTTGCCCTTCCCCTCTGTCTTACTTGCAACTACAATGTGATGGCTGGAACTCCAACAGCCATATTGTGACCATGAAGCAACCTTGAGGAAGGAAGCCATACATTAAATATGGGTCTCTGATGACTATATGGAACTGTCATGCCAAACCAGAACTGCCTACCTCCTGATTTCTTATTGTGTGATAAGTACAAGTCTCTTAATGCTGCCATTAATGGGGGTGAGTGGTGGTGGTTAATGCCCACATATAAAAGCAATTTTAACTATAATATACCTGCAAATAGTACCAGGTTTGTAGTTTCCCAGATTAACGTTCTAAGGTAAAGAGAGCTTCTCTCCTCCTTTTCTGTAATTCAATCCAAAGCAAAGGATTTCAGTTAGCACTGATTGTATCACATGACTATATCCTTCAACCAATCACTGTTGACTCCTAAGATATGTGCCCTCCACTGTGGATAAAGGGGCAGTCACGTGGAGAAAGGGATGGGAAACTGGACAGTCAAAAACCTTCCCTTTCAGAAAGGCAAATGGAGAAAGATAGAAATAAGCCTAGAAGTAGGGCCCTAAAAATAAGCAACAGGTTTTTTGTTGTTGTTTTTTTCCTATGCCTTGTGCATATTTCTATAAGCACAACCTCTTCTTTTCTTAATCTGTTAAATCCCAGTGACCAAACCTTTAGCAACCAAAGGGCAGGAACCATGTCTTGATCATCCCCACCCAGGGTATTTTTGTGGAGTATGAATGAATGATCAGATGATGATTTTTTTTAAACAATTTAACTGAGCAGCAAATAATTTAAATGTGGAAATAGTAAAACCATCAGACTCCATAGTCTCCTCTAAGGCTGGACACTTATGATGTGTATTAAACTGTGTCCCCCTAAAAGATATGTTTACTTGTAACACAGGTCCTATGAATGTGGTTTATTTGGATATAGGGCATTTGAAAATGTAATTAGTTAAGATGAGACCAACCTGCATTAGGGAGAGCCCTAATCCAATGTGAGTGGTGCCTTATGAGAAGGAGAGAGGAGACCACAAATACCCAGAGGGAAGAGGGCAATGTGGAGACAAAGGCAGAGATTGGAGTGATGCACCAATAAGCCAAGGAAAGCTGGGGATTGCCAGCAAACCCAGAGACTACATGAGGCAAGGAAGGATCTGCCGATCTCCCAATGCCTTGATTTTGGACATCTAATTAACAAAACTAAAATAATTGATATCTGTGTTTTTAAAGGACCTAGTTTGTGCTACTTTGTGATGGTAGCCCTGATAGATATTCAGTGAAAGTCAAGTCGATAAATACCCCCTAAGCCTGAACTTCTGGGCCCTTATTCCTAAGTAAACTATCTTGGGCAAGGTCTATGCAGGACTTTCCTGCTTTGTATCTCCAGTGCCGGGCACGGGGAGTGGCATGTAGGAGGCACCCTGCCATGGTTGGTTGATTGACAAAGACTTTTCCCACTGTGTCTCAACAGAAGGAATTCATCAACCACTTTTACTCTCCACCCAGATTTTTCTGGCTACTGTTTCCAGATGGGGTTATTGCTCCAGCATGTGCAGAGGTCAGGGAACTTGCTTGACTCGAGCAAGCTTTGATGGAGGAGTTGTTTATAAACCTTTCCAGAGCCTATTTTCAGGGCCAGAGCTCTCACATCTTGGTCTGTTGCATGTCAGTTGGAAAGACATGGCTAAAAATATCCTCAGTGCTAGGATTTAGAGGTTAAAATCACCAGGAACTTAACTGCATGTCAAGAAAGCAAGGAGGTCTGATGTCCCTTTTTCTTTGCAAATGACCAGGCTGGACACCACCCCTGAGGAAGGAAACCCATCAGTAATCCCTTCCTTGAGGAAGCTCACCAATTGTGATTGCATCTACATGTTCATTCTTGCTGGTAACTGCTGACATATTGGGAAATGATGACATTACCTCAGTGTCGCTAGGAGACCAGGCCTTAGAAGGTGATCCAGAAAACCAGCTTTTGCCTTCTCTCTCTTGCTCTGGTTTCCTTCAGAGTAGGACCCTGGCTGGGGCAAGCATGATTCACCCACTTTGCATGAGGAAAGGGAGCTAACTGTGGCCACCACCAGCCCTAAGCTAATGAATCAGAATCTCTGGGGTGAGGTACTAGCAGCAGCACTTTCCATTCCCCAGTCCTACCCAATTCACATTTAACCCCTTGAAACTTACTTTACAAAGAGAGGAATAGTTTCCTAATGGGCCTCTTCATATGATGCAATAGAAGACATCTTTGAAGATTGTGGAAGACAGAATAGTGTTTCCCCAGAGAGGTCCTTGACTAAATCCCCAGAACATGTGACATTGTGACCTGACCTGACCAAAGGAACTTGATCCATGTAATGAATGCTAAAGACCTTGAAATAGGCATATCATCCTGCATTATCCAGAAGGGCCCAACTGAATCACACAAATCCTTAAAATCCACATGAAGGATATGAACCTGCTGTGGTCAGAGGGAAATATGACTACTGAAGAACGGTCAAAGAGATGCCACATTGCTGGCTTTGAAGATGGAGGGAGGGGGCCTTGAGCAAAGAAATGCCAGGAGGCTCTGGAAACAGAAGAGGTGAAGAAACAGATTGTTCCCTCGCACATCCAAAAAGGAGTACTGCCTGGGGAGGTGCCCAGTGGAGTAATGTAGAACGGCATGGTTAGAGCTCAGACATGCAGGGGGGAGGTTCACACACATGCACATAAGGCTCCTTCTGCTGAGGGATAGTGTTATGGGTGGGAAGAGAAGGGGATGGCTGTGGGCTGAGGGCCAAGGGCAGGGCACTGGCTGAGAGTGGGGGGCCAGGGCCAGCCTTTTCCATCTGCCACTCTCCAGCCCAAAGCCCTGAGGAGACCAAGAATGCTACGTTTCAACCCAAACTTCCTGGCCATTAGAAAAGTGTACTTGTCAAGGAAAGATCAGGGCATAATTTATTTAACAGTTTTTTGTGTGATTTATCATTTTTTCAAACATGGGCAGGCACTGGGAACTGAACCCAGGTCTCTGGCATGGCAGGCAAGAACTCTGCCACTAAGCCATGGTTGCCCTCCCTCATTTAAAAATATTTCCATATATGGTATGGGGGACCTCGCTTATACTCTTGCCTGGGCCTGAAAGTGCTGGAATCAATCCGGTTTATTCTTTCAGCATACTTTCTGTGTGTCTACACATCTGTGCATATGAGCAAACGTGATTGTTTTTTGTAAAAGCGTCATCATGCAATCAATACTGCATTATCACCTACCCGCAGTTCACTTACATGTGTAACCATTTGTGGGACATTTAAGTGGTTTCCACTCATTCTCTGTTAAGGTACTTTTAGGTTGTTTCTACTAATTCCTATTGTTAGGCATCTCCATCGTTCCACTTTTTGGGTTTTATTGTCCAAACAAATGTTCATAACAGTCTAAACCTGAACTATAAATGAAGAGTCTAAGAGCTTAGAATCCCTTTTCTTCAGAACTAAGAAATTCCAAAATACAGATAAAAATGCTTAAAGGCAGATTTAAATGATTACAACACTAACTAGAGCATCAAAATTACCAGTATTTACTCTAAAAACCAGGACCTGGGGGTATCCTCTTTTTTTGACTTATCTTTGCTTTAACCAGGTGGCTTAGTTAAATGACTAGTTTTCAATGAAATTGTTTGTGACCAAATCCTGGAGCCAACACCAGCATCCTGCTCATGTCTTCTCTCCTGATTCTTCTAGCAAAATTAGGGTTGTTCCAGGCTGATGGAGAAGTCCAAGGGTGGGTCTAAGGGAGAAAGGGAGTGTTCTAGTTTGCTAGCTGCTGGAATGCAGCACACCAGAGATGGATTGGCTTTCAATAAAAGGGGATTTATTTAGTTAATGTATAGTTCTTCAGAGGAAAGGCAGCTAACTTTCAACTGATGTTCTTTCTTACGTGGGAATGCACAAGGTGATTTCTGCTGGCCTTCTCTCCAGACCTCTGGGTTCCAACAACTTTCCCCAGGGTGATTCCTTTCTGCATCTCCAAAGGCCTAGGCTGAGCTGCGAGTGCTGAGATGAGGTGTGCTGAGCTGCTTGGGCTGTGCTATGTTGAGTCTCTCAGTTAAGCACCAGCCAATTAAATCAAACATCATTCATTGGAGCAGGCAAAGACTGCAGGTGTAATCAGCAACAGATGAAGTTCACATGTCATTGGCTCATGTCCACAGCAATAGAACTAGGCACCTTCACCTAGCCAAGCTTACACCTGAATCTAACTACCACAGGGAGTTAAGGTGTGTCTATTGACATTCAGCAGAGTTACACCAAGTCAGTGTAACCAGAAATTCATTGTACCTGGTGTTTTAAGTTTCCTGGGCTGCTCAAGCAAATACCATGAAATGGGTTGGGTTAAACAAAGGGAATTTATCTACTCATGGTGTGAGGCCGGGAACATGTCAAAATCAAGACATCATCAAGGCAATGCTCTCTTCCTGAAGACTGAGGCATTTGGAGGCTGGTCCTTGGTTTGTCACATGACAAGGCATTGGTGGCCCCTTCTGGCCTCTCCCTTCTCCTCCAAGTTTTGCTGTTTTCAGCTTCTGGCTGTTCCCTCTGTGGCTTTCTCTTTCTGTCCTTATAAAAGACTCCAGCAATAGGATTAAAACCCATCCTAATTGGGCTGTGTCACAGCTTAACTGAAGTAGCCTCATCAGAAAGTCCTACTTACAATGGGTTCACACCTGCCAGACTAGATTAACTTTAAGGACATATTATTTCTGGTGTGCATACAGCTTCAAACCACCATACCTGGGAAGAAGAAAATACACACTGACACCTTCATCCCTTGCTCAAGAACTCTTTGGAGAATGCTGGCTTGCTTTCTTGCAAGGTTTTGGCAGAGAACTTAACAAAAATTTCCCTTCAAAGTCTCAAATGAAATGAAAGTAATGCTGGCACTTCCCTGTGGATAATTTTGCCTGAGGAAATAGTGGCAAAGAAGCTCATTTCCTCCCTTACTATCACCCCGTGGCATGGTCACTTATTTGATCCCACAGCTTGGCCTCGGGTACTTGATAACTTAGGGTCCAGGAATTTTCCAAATTTCCAAGAACACCACTTTCAGCAGAAGGCTGGAAACCGTTCAGGTGAGAGGAGAATGTTGTTTACAATGTATTTGATGGGAAATAAAGATGACATTGAATCCTTAGCTCTCTAGTTTCCAGAAATTTCTGATGTTTTGCAATAAAAGAAGAAAAGTCGTTACTTGCCGAAAGAAGAGGGGATGTCTCTGTTGTTGATGGATGCTAAGGCAGAGAGAAGCACCACCTCCTACCTGGTCAACCATGAGGGCCCATTTTCCCCTGCCAGAGGCCAGCTAGTCCCCTTGAGGCCATATGCACTTCATACCTCCATCTGTCCCTCCACTCAGACCTCTCCCTGATGCCCTGGGACTTGTCTAGAGCCTCCCGAGCTCTCTTCCTCAGACTTCTTGGGGGTCCTTCTGTTTGCAGCTTCCCCCAAAAGGTAGTGCCTCTGCCCTCAGGTCCTGTCCTTCCACCAACCCTGTCTTCTCTGCTCCTTCAGCTCCCTCTCAGAAGGGGCCAAGGGACAGCTGTAGGAACCAGCACATTTAGTTCCTCATGGTTGCCCTGGCTTTCTGGGGACACGCTCCATTTGGTAGCTTCTACAGCACCAGATCTGGGTACAATCAGGTAACTGTACCCAGGCTTAGGACAACAAAGGTGAAAAAACATGTCCTCAACCTGGACCCACAGGTTTGAAAGATGAAGAAAGGTCCCCAGTTATCCATCAGTAATTAAAAAAATATTTTTTTCACTGAATACAAGTTTTTATTTATCGATGTAGAAAAAAAAGTTTAATAACATATTGACTATCTCATATATGGAAGTAATTCAATAAATTTTACAAGTGTTTATATGACCAGGCTCTGGGCACACAGAGGAGAAGACACGCCTCTTCCCTTACAGAACTCACAGCTGAATAAATAGGTTCAGGAAATTATCATGGCAACCATCACAAAGACAGGAGATCACTCAGAGGATCCAGAGGGAGGGACTCTTCAATTCACCTGGAGCAGCCAGTCAGCAGACTTTCCCCAGAGAGTTTGAAACTTCGGCTTTAAGGTGAACTGGCTCCCATCAGAATGGCGGAGGTGCAGGTTGGGGGAATAGTATACTCAGGTTGAGGTCGGTCTCAGGAAATGGGCTCTGATCTATCATTGCTGGGGGCATAAATGGGTGCAGTTTTCGAGGTGAAAATTTGGCACAGTTCACCAATATGAAGGCTGCAAGTATCCTGTAACCCAACAACCCACCTGGGTGGGAATTGATCTTATGTACTTATAGCATTTCAGCCAGATGTGTGCAGTGCTGTCCACTACAGCCGTGCTTGTAATAGTACAACTAGGGGAAAAAACTGAAGTGTTTATTCACAGGGCCTGATTTTTAAAAAAATGAGGCACCTCTCTGGGCCAGAATGCTCTGTAGCCTCTAAAAATTGGGACAGATTTGTATGTGTTGCTATGAAAAGCTGTCTAAGATGTATTATTAAGTGAGAAAGGAAAGATATAAAGCAGTGTAGAAAATAAAATCTATTTCACTAAATGATTTTAATGGGGACAAAGATTTACTGGTCGATGCATTTAAATTCGATAGATGAGGGGTGGGGTGGGGTGGAATTCCCAAGTCACTGTTAATGGTTAATAGTCCTTACCCATGGAGAATATTATGAGGCAGAGAATAAATACTTTCCATTTTTATTTTATATATCTTTCTTGATTAGAGAAGCTGTAAGTTAACAGAAAAATCGTGCAGAAAATAGAGTTCCCATATACCTCCCTATTATTAACACTGCATTAGTGATGTAATTTTGTTACAATTGATTAAAGAATATTACTGAAATTGTACTATTAACTATAGTCCATACTTTACACTTGGGTTACTATTTGTGTTATACAGTTCTATGGTTTTTTTTTTAAAAAATTATTCTAGTAAATTATTTTTAAACTAAATTTTTTGTTCCACTAACATACATATTACCTAAAATCTCCCCCCTTTTACCCCCAATAAATTATATAATTCAGCACTCTTGTGCTATCATCACCACCATCCATTACCAAAACTTTCCAATCACCCCAAATAGAAATACTATACCAATTAGCATTGACTCCTCATTCCCAAATCCCAATTCAGTCCCTGGTAACCTGTATTCTAGTTTCTAACTCTATGAAGTTTTCTTATTCTAATTTTTTCAGTGAGATCATGCAATATTTATCCTTTGGTATCTGGCTTATTTCATTCAACATAATGTCTTCAAGGCTCATCCATGCTGTCTCATTCCATTTTATGGACCGAATAATATTCTATTGTGTCTGTCTGTCTATTTATCTATCTATCTATCTATCTGATAATTTATCCATTCGTCTGTTGATGGGCAGTTGGGCTACTTCTATCTTTTGGCAATTGTGAATAATACTGCTATGAACATCAGTGTGCAAATGCTTGTATGAGTCCCTGTTTTCAATTCTTTTGGGTATATCCTTAGAAGTGGGACTGCAAGTAATTCTATCCTTAACTTTCTGAGAAACTGCCAAAATGTCTTCCACAGTAGTTGTACCATTTGACATTCTCCCCAACAATGAATGAGTGTTCCTATTTCTCCACATCCTCTGCGACACTTATTAATTTATATATTTTTTCCAATAGTAGCCATTCAGGGGATATAAAATGGTATTTCATTGTGGTTTTGATTTTAATTTCTTTAATGGCTAATAACCATTTTTTCATGTGTTTATTGGCCATTCTTATATCTTCTTTGGAGAAATGTCTCTTCAGATCTTTAGCCCATTTTTTATATTAAGCTATTTGTCTTTTTGTTGTTGAGTTGAAGGATTTCTTTATGTATTCTGTATATTAAACCCATATTAGATATGTGATTTCCAAATACTATCTCCCATTCTGTATGTTGTCTTTTTATTTTCATGATGAAGTCCTTTGATACACAAAAGTTTTTAATTTTTTGCATGAGGACCCATTTGTCTATTTTTTTGATGTTGCCCAGGCTTTTGGTGTAAAGTCTAAGAAACCATTGCCTAACATAAGGTCCTGACGATGCTTCTCTATTTTTTTTCCTAGCAGTTTTATAGTTTTGGTTCTTATATTAAGGGCTTTGATGCACTTTGGGTTGATTTTTGGATGTGGTGCGAGGTAGGGATCCATCTTCATATTTGGCGTATGGTTATCCAGTTTCCCCAGAGCTATGTGTTGAAGAGATTATTCTTTCCCAATTAAATCGAGTTAGCATCCTTGTCAAAATCAATCGGCTGTATATTTGAGGGCTTATTTTGGAACTCTCAATTCAATTCCATTGGTGTATATATTTGTTCTTATGTGATTTTAAAATAAATTTTAAAATTGGAAATTGTGAGTCCTCCAACTTCATTCTTCTTTTTCAAAACTTTGCCTATTTTGGGCCCCTTACCCTTCCATATAAATTTGATGATTGACTTTTCCATTTCTGTGATGTGGATTGTTGGAATTTTGATTGGGACTGAATTTAATCTGTAAATCGCTTTGGGTAGAATTGATATCTTAACAATATTTAGACTTCCAATCCATGAACATAGAATATTTTCTCATTTATTTAGTTCTTCTTTGACTTCTTTTAGGGATGTCTTGTTTTCTGTGTAAATGTCCTTTACATCCTTGGTTAGATTTATTCCTAGATGTTTCATTAATTTTAGTTACTATTGTAAGTGGAATTTCTTCCTTGATTTCTTCCTCAGATTTTCATTACTAGTATGTAGAAACACAATGATATATATTTATCAGTTATATATAACATATATTTAGAACTATAAGGTCTTCATGTTGAATTGACACCTTTATCAATATATAATGACCTTCTTTGTCCTTTATAACAGTGTTTTAACTAGTTTATATTATCTGATGTTAGTATAGCTACCCCAGCTCTCTCTTCTTTACTACTTAACATGATTTGTTTCTTTTCCATCCTTTCACTTTCAACCTATGTGTCTTTGCTGTATCTTTGAATTTAAGTTGAGTCTCTTATAAAGAGGATATATTTAGGTCATGTAAATTTAATCCATTTACAATCAATCAGTGATGACTTTAAATGCACAGCTTTTCTTCTGCTGCTTGCTATTCAGTCTTTGTAACTCTTATTCCTATTTTGCCCCTCAATTCTTTGATTAATGTCTACTTTCATATATATCTAATTATTATAGTATATGATTTTGAATTTCTTCTCATTTCCTTCTATCTATATTTTTAGATATTTTCTTTGAGGTTATAACGGGGCCTAAATTTAACATCTTGAATCTATAACAATCACTTTTGATTTGATACCAACCTAATTCAATAGCATACACACGCACTATTCTTATATCCCTCTGCCCCCACTTTTTTTGTGTGCTTGTTACAAATGAAATCTTTATACACTGTATGTCCAAAATCATAGATTTATCATTACCTTTTATACACTTACATTTTAGAACTTGTAAGAAGCAAAAAGTGGAGTTAATGCCAAAATATACATTAGTGCTGGCATTTATAATTATTCACTTGGTTACCTGTACTAGAAGCCTTTAAATCTTTTTCCACTTTGACCCACTTTCAAGCGTCTTTTCCTTTTAGGCTAAAGAACTCCCTTTAGCATTGTTTATAAGACAGATCTAGTGGTGACAAATTTCCTCAGCTTTTGTTTATCTGCAAATGTTGTAATCTCTTCCTTATTTTTATTAACTTTTTATTGTATAGTATAACATATATACAGAACAAAGAAATGAAAAAGCAATAGTTTTCAGAGCACTCTTCAACAACTAGTTATAGGACAGAACCCAGAGTCTGTCATGGGCACTATACTATCCCCTCAGATTTTTCCTTCTAGCTGTAGGAGGCTAGAAGGCCTAAATATTTTTTTATCATCACAATTGAATTTTTCTTTCTTTTTTGTGAAAAACAACATATATACGAAAAACCAATAAATTTCAAAGTACAGATCCACAATTAGTTGAAGAACATATTTTGAGTCTGACATGGGTTACAATTCCACAAATTTAGCTTTTTACTTCTGGCTGCTCTATGATGCTGGAAACTAAAAGAGATAGCAATGTAATGATTCAACAATCATATTCATTTGTTAAAACCTACTTTCTTTGTATAACTCCACCATCATCTTTGCTCTTTCTATCCCTCTCTTTAGAGGTGTTTGGGCTATGGCTATTCTAACTTTTTCATGTTAGAAGGGCTGTCAATAATATGGGGTAGGGAGATGGAACTAGCTGATGCTCTGGAGAGGCTGGGCCCTCTAGGTTTCAGGACTCATTTGGTCCAGGGACCCACGTGGAGGTTGCAGGTTTGGTGGAAAGTTACCCAAGTGCATGGAACACTTGTAGAATCTTATATTTTGCCCTAGGTATTCTTTAGGATTGGCTGGAATGGTTTTGATTGGGGTTTGGCAAGTTATGATAGGTAGCAAGGTCTAATTGAAGCTTGCGTAAGAGTGGCCTACAGAGTAGCCCCTTTGACTCTATTTGAACTCCTTCTGTCACTGATATTTTGTCACACTTCCTTACCCCCTTCTGGTCAGTATGGAATTGTTGATCCCACTGTGCCAGGGCCAGATTCATCCCTGGGAGTCATCTTCCATGTCACTAGGAAGACTTTCACCCCTGGATATCATGTCCCACATAGGGAGCAGGGCAATGATTCACTTGCAGAGTTGGGCTTAGATAGAGTGAGGCCACATCTGAGCAACAACAGAGGTCCTCCAGAAGTGACTCTTAGGCATGCCTATAGGAAGTCTAAGCTTCTCTGCTACATTCATAAACTTCACAAGAGTAAGCCTCAAGATCAAGAGTATGGCCTATTGATTTGGGTGTCCCTAAAGTCTGACACAGTATCAGGGGGTTTCCTGATGGTAAAATTTAATAGCTCTATATTTTTTCTCCCATTCCTCAAGGGATTTTGCCAATACTTTTTGATTATCTACTTAACATACTCTAAGATGTATCCAGGCATTACATTAGGCTATACAGGATTAAAAGATCTCTTTCTATTCTGGGGTCCCTGTGTTTCAATTATTCAAATGAACTATACAGATAGGTTGAATTAGATTATGTGCTACAAAAAATTTTTGTTTCAGATCAAATAAACCTTTCTTCCTTTGCTCTCAAAGAGTATGTGTGGTTCTAAAATATAGAGATTGTCTTTCTTACCCCTGTGTTCTGAATTATTAAACCCCAACCTGCTCAGCTTTGTTCTTATCTCTAAATATCAGATTATATGTATATATATATATATATATATATAAAAAATAGCTTCTCGAAATTCAGAAATAATAATTACCACTCCTGACTAAATATGTCTGCTCTAAAAGCTTACAATCTAAGCCCCTGTTTTCTTGAAAGCATTTTCTAAAGGAGACATACCATTGTTCTTTTGTTTCTGGCTTATGGTACCTCACCAAATGTCCCACACATTCGTTCACATCATTGCTTGCCTCATGACTTCGTTCCTTTTTTGGAGCAGCACAACATTTGTTTATAAGTATACATCATCATTCGCCAATCTACTTCTCAGTCTCTCCCTCATTTTTGATTGAGTCTCATCAGACTCTTGGTTGGCAATTGCTTTCTTTCAGTACTTCAAATATTTTATCCCACTGGCTTCTTGACTCCTGGTTTCTGATGAGAAATTGGAACTCAATTTTATTGGGACTCCTTTGTACCTAACATGTTGTTTTTCTCTTGCAACTTTCATAACTTCTCCTTGTCCTTGGTATTCAAAGTTTGGATACCATGTGTCTGGGCATGGTTCTTGAGTTTATCCTGTTTGGGGTTCATTGGGCTTCTTGAATGTGCATATTCATGTCTTTTGTTAATGGTAATGAGAAGTGCAGAGCACTCTCTGTCTTATCTGAGCCTGCTTGGAGGCTGCTTCTTGTCCTGGGTTCATGCTTTCTGGTGGCTTTAGGGATTCTTATGTTTGTAGGCATTTAAAGGCAGCCTCTATTCCCTTTCATAGATGTTCATTCCTTCTGGGTGCTCTATTGTATGACTTAATGCAGGTAATACTTTGCCCCAGGCTGCATTGACTTAATTATTTCTTACACTGTTTTAGCTGTCTGCAACCTGTTTCTTTCTGAAGGGTATGTTCTGGGAGGGCAAATCTGAGAGAAGTTTCCTAGTTCAGATTTACAGGCTTCCACCCAATGGATTGGCACTGAAACGCAGGCACCCCAGTATGTGGCTAGGGGTTACTCTTCTGCCTCAGGAACAGGGCCAGGAAGCCACAATAGGGGTGCAGGCTGACTTCACACTGCACCCCAAGGGAGTTGGGGGAGGAGTAGCAGGGCACTACAAACTTCACCTACCATTTTTCTAAGTTGCATTTTCTTGATTTGACACTTACCCAGTTACTGCAACCCTTTAAATCTTTTCCAGAGTTTTGATCATTTTTGCTATCTGTTCAAAGACTCTATGGGGAAACAGCACCCTGGAGCACCTTATACCATCATCTTGTTCAATTAGCTCCATTTCTATTTTGTGCCTTTTTGCTCTGCTGGAACTTTTAAACACTTAAATGTATTACTTTAAAAATATTTAAGTGTATCTAAATAGTAAGTCAGTGGATGGTGTTTTTTTTTTTTAAAACATCCCTCTATTAAAAATAAATTCTAGTAAATGTTATGTTAGTAAATGAATTGGGCATGGCATACATAGGGAATGTTGAGAAAAAATTGATTAGCCCAAGTCACAGGTTACAAATGGATGGGTTGAGACAGAACCCTGGTCGTCTGTTACCAAAACCTGTACTTTTAATGCCTACACTGTTTTACATACCCTGAGGCCTGGTGCTTAGAACCTCAGAGATTGTTTTCTAATGAGTCAACTGAAATGAAGGTGTGGTGTGGATAAATGACTTGCCATACTCACGCAAATGGTTCAGGCTGGGAACATAACCCAGCTTTCTGGCTCCATCACCAGGGCTCAGTATGCAAGAAAAGGGTGGGTAGGAATGGAACGAGGTTATAGTTCTGTGAACACATAACCAAATTTGCCATTCAGAGGAAAAATGCAAAGTCAAAGATCAACCACCCAAAGACACTTTGTTGGAGGCAGAAATGAAGGCAGACTTTGCAGGGCTCCAGATCATTAAACTCTAGAATTTTAATCAGGATGGGCATTTGACTCTTACTGAGACAAGCTCCTAATTAGGCAACTGTGGTAAGAAAACTTACTCATAGTACTTGGGAAAATGAAAACAATCAAGAAATCCAAAGCCAAATAAAAAGAGGAAAGATCCAGCCTGTAGTAGGAGAAGTTTCTGTAGGGAATGTTCTGACGGAGGAGAAGCTACCTGCATGGGCTGCAAGCTGCGTTGGATTGCAGCAGGAAGTGCATACCAGAATTGACCAGCTAGGGCTTGTCTTCTGGCTCCTCAGTATGATTCAGGGGCATTTCAGGGACATTTCAACAGCATTACTGATGAGCCTTGCTTTAGGTAAAACTCGGAACACCACAGGTTAATAATGTGAGTGGTCCAGCAGTGAGATGACATTAGAAGTTCAGGCTCAGAGTCTGAGGGACTTGGGTTCAAACCCAAGTTCCTCTATTTTGTAGCCATAAATCTCTGGGCAACTTATGTACATTCTTTGCCTTGCTTCCCCCATCTGTACATGGGCAGGGTAATGGTTTCCTCACAGGATTAATTAAGATGGTATACCTAATATGCCTAGCATAATGCTGAGCTCATTTTAAGAATCATTAAAGACATCTGACTTTTTAGGATGGTAATACAATTGGTATTACTACAATATCCCAAAAAGCTGAAAGAAATAAAACCAATGTCCTTTAAACTATCAAAATAGATATTATTGGAACACTAAAGTTTATATGTTCTATTAACAAATGAGCATGTTCTTTAGACCTTCACTTGGAACTGAAATACTTTTACTTATTTTGGTTGCTTCTTTATGGACTGTTGCCCTTCCCTTTGAACTAACTTCACATAGAAAATCAAGGGCATGTGTAATTTCTTTTCAAACAATTTTTTTCTGAAGGGTCCAAGTTTCTTAGATGAGGTCTTTCCAGTCCCCCACCTGAGTTACAGACACTTCACTTTAAGGAGGCTGTGGCTTGTTCTGGAAAGAGTAAACACAGGCTTTGAAATTTCACAAACTTCACCAGCAACCAGGCCACCTGAGAAACCCTCAGTGATGTTAAGTCTCCCTGTTTGAGGACCTGTCAAAGTAACAAATGATTCACTGATCTGCCCTAGGCCTTCCGTTAATTGTGTTAATCCCAATGAATTCCATGTTTCAGGACATCAAAAGTTTGGGACTTGTCAGGACTTTTTACCCTCCCCTTAGTGCCCATCCAAGCCAAGGCTAAACAACATTCCATATTGCCCACATGGCTTCTTAGCCTCTGCCAACCTCAGGACAGTGGCCTTGGTTCTGTGATGGACATTGGGCAGTTGGTCTGCAGAACATGCCCAGATCTGTGGCCTTGAGCAGGTGACTCCTCCTCTTCCCACTTATGCAGGTGGGAGATGTCCAGGTTCCTTCAACGTCCTTCTTGGACCTGAGCCATGACCTTCTTGTTTCATTGGCAGTACAGAGCAGCAGGGTCGAAATTTATTTCCTGTTCTCTAATGGAAATGTAGCAATCAGCCAGTAGTCTCTGGAACAAAGAGGCTTTGTGTAATAAGTTCTGACAGGTGTATATTCTCCTTCCTCCTCCCTTTTCTTTTTTTCTGGAAAAGGGCCACACAGGGTTGGAAGACTGCTTGTGGCCTGGCTTGCTCATTCCATTTGCTCCCTAAGAGGAAGTGTTGTCACCAGTGCTGTCTGCCGGTCCTATTCTGTCCACACCTCCTCACCTCTCAGCTCAAATCTAAACCTGTCTGGCCAGTACATTGAAGCGTGAACTCTGACCCATGTGGGGCTAAGAGAAACAGACAGGACCTAGGCTAGATTAGCCTCTTCCTGATGGAAAGGGTGCTGTCACAGGCCCTCTCCAGGTCTAGGGAAGCTTTAGATGTTTGACTGACGTGAAGGCAAACGCCCTAGTGCAATGGGTAAGACACGCGCTTCTCTTGTCCTGGGAGGTGGTAGGTGAGGCAGAGACCAACCAGTGGTATCACATCTGGGCTAGGCAGAATGAAATGCAACCTAGTAACAATCAGTTTTTTATTTTCAGTACTTTGGCTATTGAACATTATTCATGGTATATCACTCGTGGTTGTTTTATTTATTTTCATATTTAAGAATATCAATAATATTTAATACTTGTCTTAAAATTGCTAGAAAGATCTTTTATAAATATCCACAACTTTGGTTTGGGATGCTACTTCAGCTTATATGGCTGTGACATCATGAGCTGAATTTTTATAGAGTGTCTTGAGATAGAAAGATATCAGGCTGAAGCCACTGGGATCTCTGTCCCCTTCCCCAAGCCCCTGAAATCTTATAATCTTCAGGCGAGTGTGAAGCAGAGACTCACAAATCCTCATAGACTTCAAGTTTTGGAGAATCTGATCAGGAGAGAGATGGCAGGGGCCCTGGTACCCTGGAAAAGGGCAGAGGGAAGAGCACCTTATAGGACTCTGTGTCCCAACAGGTTGGAAGCAGGATGGAGAGCTAAGGATTAGAATGGTCAGAGAGTCCTTCACTGGTGGACTGTACTATTTGTGAACTATTTAGGAATAGTGATGTCTAACTGTCAATTTTAAGGCATGTTCCATGCTCTGCCAAAGCTCCCTGTCTTTAATCCCAAGCTTTTGGTAGAGTCATTGATCTGTCATATGGACCAGCTAAATGGCAAGGAGAGAGGAGAACATGTGAGCAGAGATATAAAGGAATGTTGGCAGCCTCTCGAAGATGAAAAATACAAGGACTTGGATTCTCCTTAGGGATCCCAGAAAGGAACTCATCTCTACCCACACCTTGATTTTAGCCCATTGAGGCCCGTGTTGAATATCTACCTTCCAGAACTGCAAGATGATTAATTCATTTTGTTTTAAGCCACTAAATGTATAATATTTTGTTATGGCACCAATAGAAATCTAATATGTAAGTGCTCTGGGCCAAAGTGTTTAACCTGAATCCAATCAAGTGCCTATACTTCATCTAGATTGCAGGAAATCCAGGGTCTAAAGGAACAAGTTAAATGATACTAGGAGGAAGCAATCAGACAGACTCAGAATGTGACTTGTTCTTGAAAGCAACTGTTCTAGATCACTCTAAAAGGAATCTTAAAAGATTAAAAAGTCTAAGAGGTGTTGTTTTGGATTAAAGTGGATTTTGTTTTAAAAAGATATAATGAGATGCAATGTGGAACTTGACTGGGTTCTGATTTACAAAAAACCTACAAAAGACATTCTTGAGACAAATGGGGAAATTGAGTATGGACTAGATTCTACATATGTTAAAGAATTATTGTTGATATTCTTAAGTGTGATCATGGAACTGTAGGAGAAGGAAAATGTTATTATTCTTGGAAAATGCTTTTTGGTGTGTTTAGATGTAAAGTACCCAAATGCCTGTCACCTACTTTTAAATGGTTCTGAGAAAAGAAAAAAAGGAGAGGGAGGAAGGGAGGATAGGAAGAGAGTAATAGAAATAGAGAGAGGGTGAGGGAAGAAAAAGAGATAAAACAAATTATGGCAAAATGTTTACTACTGCTCAGTCTAGGTGGAGGTTGATGAGAGCTCGTTGTATATGCTTTCAATTTTTCCTATATTTGAAAATGTTCATAATGAAAACTTGATGAGGAGAAATCTAGGTGAGGACAGGTCAGGTTGGAAGGGATCTTTGTACCACTGAGTGGCAAAGGGGGAAGGAAAAGAATGGGAAAGACCTCTTCACCCTCACCCCCATGACTGTGAAATACATAATTGGAAAGTTGTCCTTTGCCTCAATCCCAGGACTGACTCTTTGAGCAGGTTTCTTGACCCAAAGACCACCCGTCATTCAGGACCAAGCAATAGCATTCATTGTTTCATTCAGGAAATACTTGTGGAATTCCTACCGTGTCTCAGGTGCCAATCTAGATGTTGTGGGATTACAATGGGTAAAACAAAGTTCCTAACTATGTGAGATTTTACAAAAAAGGCTATGTGTAGACTTTTTGAGGATGGAAATGGGAAATTAACAAATAAAAATTTAATATGATAATGTCCAATGGTGATAAATGTTTTGTAGAAAATCTAGGGGTAAAGAGGCCTGGGTGCTATTTTGGATAGGGTGGTCAGGAATCGTGTCTTGAGAAGGTGACATCGAGATGGGAGTGACATGAGGGGACCTGCCACATGGACCTCTGGAGAAGAAGACACAGCACAAGCAAGGTGTCATTCTCACAAGGAAGAGAATGTTCTTGGTGTATTCAAGGAACAACAATGGGCCATTGTGGCTGAAGTGGAAGAAGGAGGGGAAGATGGTAGGGAAAGAGGCAAGAGTCCCCTGACACCAGAGCATGAAGGACCCTATGAGCAATGATAAAAACTTTGGTTTCTATCCTGTGTAATTGTTCCGAGGGCTGTTAATTTGTACTTTTGGAGAACAAGCTCCACCTTCACCTCGTGACACATGTTAATTTCTTTACTTTCAAGAGTCACTATTAGTGGCCCTTTATGATCAGTTTTACTATTCTCTTTTACAACTAAGATAAAACTAAGGCTCAGAAACTATAAGTATCTTACCTATAGTCACGCATATTGGAATAGGTGAACAGATATTTGAATGCAGGACTATTTGCCAATATCCTGCCTGACAATGGCAGCAGCAGAGTTGAGGTTTCCTTATGCTGTACATAGACTTTTGGGGTGGCAGCAATCACAGGATACACCCAAAGAAGCTTTAGAATGAGAAGTGACTGCAAAGATAAATCTGGATGGCTGAGAGGGACATGAGTAGTAAGAACAATATAGTTCATGAGACTAACCCAAGGGTATGTGGTGAAAGAGACAGACAAAAAGGAGATAGTTGTATTAAAATAGTGTGCCTGATTAAATAGCTGTATTTTTTTCATTCCCTTTAGAGCATATTATCCTGTGGCCCTATACCCACTGGACCAATTCATCTCTGCATTGGCAGAAGGGCTAATTAAAAGTCATATCTTAACCTTGGCATCTCAAAATTGACATACTCGGGTATTTCCTCAGGCAATAGTAGAGACAGGTGAGAGGGTTCACTCTACATTCGAAAAGGTCTCTTTACTTATCAAGAGCCAAGCCTGGCCAACTTGGCTCAGCGAATTTCACCATAGGCCAGATGTGATGTTAGTGATACACCCTCCTCCCAGGTGGGAAGAGAAAGTACAAGAAGCTTTGGGCAAATGTGTCAGAAGCAAGTGTCCTGGCCAGCCCTCCAAGGTCAGCGTCCCATAGTGTGAGGGGGTGAAGGACAGTAGAAACATCTACATATCTTTGGAAGAAATGTAAGCTTTATTATTGCTTCTCTCTCCATTGTTCAGGAAAATGTCAACTATGCCTCATTGGGCATGGAAATTTGGCCAGTGGCAGCAGTGCCCATGTGAGGGTGGCCGTGGCTGAGTGGATTTCATGGATGTAACCACTGCTGCCCACAGCTCCTGTGCTCCCTACCACAGAAAAGGGGGGACCACAAATGAGCTGGGATAACAGAAGCAACTGGGACACCCACAAGGAGGGAAATCTCAGAGCCCAGAGCTGTAAGCTAATGGAACAGAGAACCAGCCAGCAAAAGCCACGCCTTGCAAAACAGGTGCCCCATACACTCACTTCCTCTTGTTCCCTCATGCCTTCTTGAGAACAAGGATGAAGGAAAAACCTTTAGGAAAAAGTGGGGAAATCACTCTGATAAGCATTTTTCCCTTTGAGCTTACTACTTACCCTAAAGAGATTGAGTTAGCCCCAACAAGAATGTCTAAAACCCAAAGAGAGGAAGCAACCTTTAATTGCTCCCCCTACCTCTGCCTTCATTAGCAGGAGTGGGGGCTTCAGGGCACACAACCTAAGAACAGCCCTTTACAGAAAATACAAGTGTATTTGTTTTGTTTTGATTTTTGAAAATCTAAATTGCAATGCATTAATTTCCATTTGTCCAAGTGCTCAAACTCTCAAAACCTTTGGATCCCTAGATCTCTGAGTCTTTCTGGAAATACCCCTTTTACATGTCTGCAGGGCATCTACTCTCCTGGCTTTCTTCTATATTGTATGTGGCTTCTTCTTAATCTCCTTTGCCAGCTTCATCTCCTCTTTCTAACCTCTACATGCTGGAGTGCCCCAAGCATTAGTCCTTAGAACTCTGCTCTTGTCACCAGCATTGTTGCCTCCCAAAATACCCTAAGACCAATCTCTCCTGTAGGTTCAGACTCACTAGCCAACTATCTACTTGTTGTATCACTTGGATGCCATTTTAAATTAAGCCTATTCAGAACTATTAATTGTCTACATTCACCCCTTCCCAAATTTGCTTTCCTTCTTGTGGCCCCACTTGTACCAATAGTACTCACAGTTATCCACTTAGCCCATAAGCCTAGGGCTCACCCTTAACTCTTTTCTTTCCTTCATGTCTCACATCTAATCTATTAGCAAGTCCTGCTGGCTCTAACACTGAAACATCTCGGAACCCAGTCTCTTCTCACCAACTCCACCTCTCTTCCCTTTGTCTGAACTACCTTTATCTTTGCCTTGTCTCCTAACTGGGCTTCCTGCTTCCTCTTCTCTAGGGGTAATTCTCTACCCTGCAGTCAGAGGGAGTTTTTAAAAACATAAATCAGACCTATAATGTCCCTGCCTAATACTTCCAAAGGCTTCCTTTCACTCTGGGAATAAAATCCAAACTCCTTTCCATGGCCCAGAAGATCCTATATGCCCTGGCCCCTGCTTCTTTCTCTAGTCTCATTTCTACCTTCTCTTTGCCTTGCTTACCTTTTTCCAACACTGGTCTGCTTATAGTTTTTACACAACCCAACCTTATCCCTGGCGGGGTTTTTGCCACCTGCTTTCTCCTGTGCTGAGAAAGCCTGCCCTAGGAATCCACATGGCTGCTTTAATTTATCTCTCCATAAAGAAATTCTTGATCATTCCATCTAAAATAATGCCCTTCCATCCTTTTCCATCTTCTCCATGAGTAAGGAGAATCAGCCTGACAATGGGGCTAATGCAGAGGACAGAGTGGAGAAGTGGAGAAATAAGAGAGAGACATATTAATACATCTCTCTCTTCATCATTCAGCTGTAATATATGAAGTAATAACATGAGCCCCTGGTTCTAAACATGCCTGGCCTTGAATCCTTTGCAGTACCATGAGCCAGCAGAGGCCTTTTTAATTTGAAAACTCAATTTGAGTTGTTTTCTGCCACTTGTAACCAAAACTGTCTTATCAAATAGAGCCGAACCCAGCTATGTCTACCGGCTTCCTACCTTGACATTACTTTATTATTCCACCATCCTCATGAATTTAACTTTATTCCAGGAAACTCTTGCCCAAGAAGGTTAAAAAGTTGTAAATGACTTTATTGTTAATGTCAGGAACTTCCTGAGAAGCTGATTTACATGAATATCAGATTGTTCCAGATTTAAATAGATAATATCAAATGATGGTGTATACCCCAGGATTCTTCCAAACTTTCTCTTGGAACTCCACCATGCTGAGACCACTGATTCTAAATTTTTGCATCATGATCCTTACCCTATCCTAATCAAGTCCCTTAATGAAAGACCTTCCTTAAACCAGACCCCAAAACTCATAATTATCTAGATATACCCATTTCACCATAACCTCTGTGATGCTACTAAAACTCTGTAGACTGGCAGTAAATTCAGTTTGGCTTATCCACAGTTTGCTTACGTGGTACTCTCAAGGAACAAGCATTGAGAATAAAAACAAGTGCCTAACCCTGGACCTGCACACTGTTAGCATGTGCTTTGAATATTTGTGCGTGCGTGCATGAGTGTGTGTGTGTGTGTGTGTGTGCACGCATGCGCTGATGGGGACTTCCTGAAGTGTCATCCAAGTGGAGACTTTCTTTGGCCAGATGGGTTTCACATCCTTTTTCACTTGTTTCAGCTGTGCTGCCATCCTTTCCCTGGGACATTTCTGAAGTTCAAAAATGTGTTTGTCTTCTTTTTCTCCTATAACAATTTGTCTAATTGCAAGGGCCACATGGTTTAGTGGACAGACTTGGAAGTAAGATTGAGTCTTAGCCCTGTCATGTAGCAAATATAATGGCTTATATTTTGAGAGTCTTTCAGGGGCTTTATTTCATTTTTTGAGCTTCATCTTTGAAGTGTAGGTAACATATCAGACTTTCTGTTTTTTACCCACCCCCCCAAAAGCCCAACTTGATCTGATGTCATTTTTCTCAACTCCAGATATGTCCTACTTTCCTAAAGTTGACTGGTTATAGTATAAGCCTTAAGCTTTTCAATATTCCAGTAGTTATTTATTTAATATCTTTCTTTGAATTGACTCAAATATTTATTTTAAGAGGATTTACTCCACTACTGTAAAATAAAAACAGTACAATTTTATATGTACAAAAGATAATATAAAATAAATATAATGTGAAGAAAATCAAGTTATTAAAGTCTAACTATAAACTGCTGCCTTGCCTAGGCTCTAAATCTGAGTCCTACTTTACTTTTGTTAAAAATTTTAAAAAAGAGAGATAGGCATTGGGGAAAAAGCAGGAGACATAATAGCAGCAATTTGAAATCATTTTCTCTGATGAAATCAGAAGGATCAGAAAAATGTCTAAAGGGAATATAGATATTCTTACCTTGAAATTTGATATTATTTCATGCTGCTTCAGTGAGTGGACTAAAGTAATTTCATGTACTATCAAAAATCATCTCTCTGGAGAGACATTCCACGATCATGGATAGCAAGGTTGAATGTCATTAAGATGTCAGTTCTACCCAAATTGATCTACAGATTCAATGCAGTACAATCAAAATCCTTTGAAGACTTGGAAAAGCTAGTTGTCAAATTTATTTGGAGGGAAAGAGATCCTGAATAACTAAAGTTATCCTAAAAAAGAAGAGCAAAGTGTGATGACCATCACTTTTTCACTTTAAAACTTATAATCAAGTCACAGTGGTCAACACAGCATGGTACTGGCACTATCACGCAATGGAATTGAACTGAGATTGTGGAGATAGACCACCAAATTCTGGACAATTGATCATTGATAAGGCCCGCAAATCCACTGAACTGGGACAAAATAGTCTTTTCAATAAATGAGTATGGAATAATTGGATAGCAATAGCCAAAAGAATGAAAGAGAACCCCTACCATACAAAAATTAATTCAAAATGGATTAAAGACCCAAATACAAGAGCCAGTCCCATAAAACTTCTAGAAGAAAATGTAGGGAAACATCTTCAAGACCTAGTAATAGCAGGTAGCTTCTTAAACTTCACATGCAAATCACAAGCAATGGGAAAAAAAAAATAGATAAATGGGAATTCCTTAAAATCAAAAGCTTCTGTACATCAAAGGACTTTGTCAAAAAGGTGAAGAGGCAGCCAACTCAAGGGAGAAGATATTTGGAAACTGCATATTGGATAAAGCACTGATATCCATAAATAAATTATATATCTCAACAACAAAAGAGCAAACAACCCAATTATAAAATGGGCAGAGGATATGAATTGACACGGTTCCAAAGAGTAAATACAAATGGCTAAAAAACACATGAAGAGATGCTCATTTTCATTAGCTATAAGGGAAATGCAAATCAAGACTACAATGAGATATCACATCACACCTATAATAATGGTTGTTATTAAACAAACAGAAAGCTACAAATGTTGGAAAGGATGTGGGGAAATTGGAACACTTATTCACTGTTGGTGGGAATGTATAATTGTGCAGCTTCTGTGGAAAATAGTTTGGCAAGTCCTCAGAAAACTAAATATGGATTTGCCCTATGACCCAGCAATAGCAATATTTGGTATATACCCAGAAAAGCTGAGGAAAGTGACAAGAACAGACATATGCACACTGATGTTCATAGCGACAATATTCACAATTGTCAAAAGATGGAAACAGTCTAAGTGCCCATAAACAGATGAATGGATAAACAAAATGTGGTGTTTACAAACAGTGAAATATTATGCAGCATTTAGACAAAATGAGATCCTTAAACATATGACAACATGGATGAAACTTGAATACGTAATGCTGAGTGAAATAGGTCAGACACAAAAGGACAGATACTGTATGATTTCACTATTATGATTCAGTTAAAGGAAATCTCAGAGATTAAACTGTAAAATATAGCAGATCCAGAGGTACACAAAAGCTGGATATGGGGAAAAGGCTACCCAAAGAGGTTGAACCTAAATGCAAGGGAACAGGTAGAAGTGATGGTAACTAATGAATGGGGTTATAAGAACATTGTCATATTGAAGCTGAATATGATTGAATGGGGATGTATAGTGCCATGTATCCCACTGATTAACTCTACAATTATAAATAAGTTCTCACATGAACTATTTCAAAGGATTGATCTTGAATAAAAAGTCAATGTAGAGAGATATGGGGGAAGACTAAAAATGCATGCTATGGCCAATAGTTAAAAGAAAGACATCAACAGTACCACAGCATTACTAAGGGCAACTAATGGGGGGGGAGGGGCGGAAGAGTGACAAGAGATAAGCGGTAGTTTTGATTTGATATTTGATGAGGCTGTGTTTGCCAGTTCTTTGTCTCTATCGACCAATGAAAATTCTCTAAAATTAAGAGTTCTGCTGATTTTACAACCAAGTGAGACATGGTTTGTTTATTTTGGACATTATCCATTATGTCCAATAGATAGAGGAGGCTGAAGGGTGCAATGACTGAGAAGAATGGTGAACTGGGATACATATATATGAAGGAATATAGTATGGCTAAGAAAAGGAAGGATATCGAGAGGCACACAATGAACTGAATGGACCCTGGGGAAAATGTACTGTGTAAAATAAACCAGAAACAAAAGAACAAATATGTTAAGGTCTCTTTCAGAAAATACTTATTAAAAAATTGGAGCCTAGATTGTGAGCCACACTTAGTCTGAAGTTCTAAGTGTATTTCTAGAGTCTGAGACACTGAGCTATATGTTTATCAGCTGGTATTTCCCTGGAACTTTGAGTAACTCTGTGACACCTAAGGCCAAGAAATGGAATGCTGCAGCCCTGAAAGTTAGCTTAGCTACATACAATAATAGTTAAAGTGATTTGAGAGAAAAACAAAGCCAATCTGGCTGGGACTAAGGTAAATCAGAATACAGGGTAAGAGATGATAGTGTATATAGACTTTCACCTACTATATGAAACTAAAAGCAGAGAAGTTTATTCTGTCTAGAACCTAAATTTCTATAACACACAATCTAAATCAATCTGTGTGGATAACTCTTTAAACAACCCAAACTCCTGGAGTACAGAATGGGAACTAGGCCTTGTAATTCTGTATAGCTTAATGTAATGCTGGATACGTCTCAGACTATGGTGGGCTGATAATGAAAAGTATTGGTAGACTCCCTTGAGGGTCTGAAGGCAAAAAAATGGAACTACTAAACTTTCACATGTGGGAAACCCCAGATACTCATTCAACCATTAGGGGACTCCTCAAAAAAAAAAAAAAAAAAAAAAATAGGCCTTGATTTTGAGGCTTGACCTTACAAAACTTATTTCTGTAGTGGAGAAGTTAAGACTACCTTTAATGAGGCCTAAGAGTTACTTCCAGGAAAACTCTTTATTTGCTCAAATGTGGCCTCTATCTCTGAGAAGCCCAACTATGCCAGGAAAATCATTACCCTCTCCCCTAGGTTGGACATGACATTCAGGGGTGAAAGTCTCCCTGACAAGGTGAGACGTGACTCCCAGGGATGAGTCTGGCCCTGGCACCATGGGATCAACAAGACTTCCTGGCCAAAAGGAGGATAAGAAATATAATAAAATAAGCCATCAATAGCTGGGAAAGATAAAACGGAGTAAAGAGGCTTTTCTGGAGGCTACTCTTATGCAAACTTCAGTTCGATAGTGCTAATTGCCATGGTTTGCTGAACCCCAACGGACATCACTCCTGTTAACTCTTAAGAACACCTAGGGCTCAAATTGAGACTCTGTAAAAAGTTTCATGCACTATGTTTGCTTTCCTGGAACCTATAATTTTCAGAGGATTCCTAGGCCAGATACATTCTGAAACCTAGAGGGACCAGTCTCACCAAGATTATCAACCAATGATATCACCCCATCCTTTAGTGTTGACACCCCTTCTCAACATGAGAAAGTCAGAATGGGCATTGCCCAAAGATTCCTATAGATTGGGCAAAGAATCGAAGAAGAAGGAAGAGGTAAATCAGAGAAAATAGGATTTAACAAATAAGTATGACCGCTGAATCACTCTATTGATATTTCTTTTAGCCTCTAGTGTTTTGAAGCAGTTAGAAGGAAAAATCTGAAATAGTGGAATGGTAACCTATAACAACCTGCAAAATCTGTTCTATAACTGCTTGTGAAGTGAACTTTGAAAATCATTGCTTTTTCTTTCTTTTCTTTGTGTATGTGTTATATTTCACAGTAGAAAACGTTAAGAAAAGCAAAAAAAAAAAACCATCTCTCACGGATATATGTATCTTACTTTCAGGGAAACTATGTGTGCTAAGGGGTTTGCAAGGGGAGGCAGATTTTGAAGAGAGGTAGTTTGGTGTCTAATGCTTAAAAAAATAAAAAGAGAGAGACTGGAAGTACCTGTCTAATAAGAATTTGGGAGTGGAATGCTGCATTCTTGCAACATAAACCTTTTTCTCTGTTTTCCCTGAAAAGGCTTCAGTAAAAGCTATGTTGTATACCAATGCAATGAGTTCTTTAAGAACGTAAAAAAATTGCTGAGCTGTGCTTCAGTGTTGTTGTGTGGCAAAAAGAAAACCTACAGTCAGAGAGCCAACATTTGGATTGTAAATGCTATTTTGTTCAACAAACAGCTACTGCACACCTGTTACATCCAGGTATAGGTCCAAACATTAGGAATATAAAGTTGAACAAGACATATTCTCTGCCATTGTGGAGCTCATACTAGTAGAAGGGACATGGAAGAAAGGGGGACTCTCCCATAATATGAAATAATTTTCTGTTGAATTGTCATCCTGTTCATTTTTAGAGTAAGAAAAGAATTTGAAAAGTTTGTTGTGTTCTTAAAACAACTATAATGAATGAGTTTCACTAGCAGGTGATTTTCTTGCCACTGATCCTGAGTTTTTTGCAGTTTGGAGAATTGGAACTGACTGTCCAGTCTGAGTCATTGCTTCAGGTTTTCTTCTCCAAATTTTAGAGCCTGATATCACTGGCATGCATTGGCAAATGCTTCAGAGCAGTGCTTTAAGTCTGGCTGACAGATCCATTCATCAATACTTTTGAGTCTAGAGTCAACCGATGTCTTATTGTTCAGCAATATTCCCAATGCTATTTGAGTCTAGAGTCAACCGATGTCTTATTGTTCAGCAATATTCCCAATGCTATGAGATCTGAAGATGGATCAGATGGCCCATGGGCAGCCTCATTGTTCTATAGATTCTTCTCAGATTATACAGCTTTCCTAATAAGGAAATCTGGAGGGAAATACCAAGTCATCAAATGTGTTGACCTTGTTTGAGACTGGAGGTAGATGTATGGATATCAAACCTCTATCGCCACCAGGCCTTCAGGGCAGGATTGAAACCACTTCTCATTGAACAAGGTAGTGAGTCATCTGCTTGAAACAGTTTCCCACAGTGTACTGAGTAACATGTTGTAACGAAAGGAATCCAATTTTACATAAGCCTGGAACATCTCTCATGCCCTTTCAATATTGGCATCAAATTGAATGAAGAATGTATTATACATTCCAGAATGAACCTTTTGCTTAAGCCTGTTGAGCAAAATGAGACACAGTATATATATATAGTTGTTATTATTATTATTATTTAACCTCTTAGGTAAATTCTACAGTCAAATTTCTACATTTGCTCCCTTTTCCAAATCTTCTATATTAACCCATTCCTTTGTTCATTCATTCATTCATTCATTTAACAAATATTTGCTGCTCCTACACTATGACAACCACCTAAATTGCTTTTACCCCTAAAAGACTGATGACCATTTTGGCACAGTACAAGCAATTTTAGTCTCTTGACTAACTCTGAGCTGCTAAGTCATGAAGGTCAGGAGAGGCTTCCTGGAAGAGGCAATGTTCAGGCATAGTCCTGAGAGTTGAATAAGTGTTAGTCAGGTGATGACGTCAGAGAATGGGGTTCCAGCCAGCCAGAAGAGCACACAGGAAGTACCAGATCTAGGAAAGAAGAGAGAAGAGTTCAAGAATGTCAGATGCCTACTGTGACTTGAGTGAAGAGGTCACCTGGGGAAGGGGCAATGGTGGGAGAAAAGTTTACAGAGTTTTATCCCCATCCTGGAAGTAATGGAGAACCATTTGAGGAAATTAAACTAAATTGGTGCTTTAAGAATAGTATGG
>PVIY010025046.1:0-37247 GCA_004026745.1 Myrmecophaga tridactyla
CCGCCATTGACACTTAGTCTCATTTCACTCTTCCCCCTTTGGTCGAGAAGGTTCTCTCCATCCCTTGATGTTAATTCTCAGCTCATTCTAGGGTTTTTTTCCATCCCTTGATGCTCAATCTCAGCTCATTCCAGGTTCTCTGTCCCATGTTGCCAGGAAGGTACACATCCCTGGGAGTCATGTCCCACGCAGAGAATCTACGTGGCTTTTTTGTGTGTGTGACACAGAGTTTATTTCCTATGCCTTTCTAGAACAAGGCCTCTAAAAATCAGCTTTGAAATGACTTGACTTAATTCTGTGACCTATCATTTTATTTCCCTTTAACAATCAACAGCTGGCTACTCTCCAGGGGCCCAATCTGATTAGCATATGTGCAGAACTCATTTACATGAGATAACAGCCTTTGCTAAACACAGACTTCTCAAACAAGGAAAGAAAGAAGTAGGCGGACTTCATTAATATTCACCTTTGGGCAAATCACTGGAATGCCTGCTTATTATCTCTAAGAGACCTATGCCCAGAAGCTGTAGCATTCTTTCTGATACCAAATAACTAGGGGAAAAGCTGAATAAACCGTGACACAATACGGCAAAACTTTTTTCTGCCTCTTTTCATACTTTAAACTACAAATAATTTATAGCCAGGGAGCTAAGGTGGAATAAATACAAGAAAAAGCTTTACATTGTTACTAGATTTTAAAATAGAATTCCAACCGTTCTTACTAATAGTATGTATTTATTCTCCAAACTCAATGTGATCGTCGTAACTCTTTAGATTTTTTCTTATTAAAGAAGTTGTGGGTTTACAGAACAATCATGCATAAAATACAGGATTCCCATATATCATGCAATTACAAACACCTTGCATTGGTGTGTACATTTATTATAACTGATGAAAGCATATTTTCATAACTGTACCATTAACCATAGTCCATATTTCTTAGGTTTCACTGTTTGTGTAGTGAGGTTCCCTGGATTATTATTTAAAAATTAATTACAGTGCTGTAACTGAGAAATCAGAATTTAACGGATGATTTTGATTACTGAATCATTATACAGAATATATATATAATGCTTTCTATTGGAGTAGACAGAGGAAAATACCTGAAATCTTTGAACTGTACTGCAGCTGCCTTGATCTCTAATAATGATTGTATAGCCTTTATCCTGTGTCCTTGTGATTGTAAAAACCTGGTGACTGACCCTCACTTGTACCTATTTTATCTGTTCTTTTAAACTTCTCTTCTGATCACTAAAGACAGCCCCTAATGTTTAATAATGAAGGGTCTTGGGTCAGTCCAGAGCTAACCCACCCCAATCCAAAGTTATCTTGATAACTAAAACCGGATCTAACCAATATGGGCCACCTGACATGCACAGTAGCTTAGATTTTAACCTGTAAGTCACCTACACCGCATTATAAATCTAAAAATCACATCCATCGTCATATTAAGGCTGCTGTCTTCTTACATATATTCTGTGACTAAGCTCATAGTCAATTTGTGCACACTCAGTAATTAGATCACCTCTAATTACATCAGCTGGAACCACTGTGCTCATTATCCTGAACCCTGCCCTTCTTTTAGTACTAAAAAACTATCAGCATTACTGCACTTAGGGAGACAGATTTTGAAGCTGATAGGCCATCTGATCTCCTGCTTCCTGCCTAGCAATAAACTCCTCTCTTTAAAACCCCAGCGTCTCAGAAAATAGTCATCTGAGCACATGACACAGAGAACCCACAGCCTTTGTACCGTAACAGTACCAGATATACAACTTAATGGTGCTCCTTTCAACCACATTTAAATACATTTGTAATTACATTCACAATGTTGGGAAACCATTACCACCATCCACTACAAAACTTAAACAAACAAATAAAAGATATAATATACAGACTGGTTAAGGGAGCAGACCAGCCTAGCTTAAAACGAACAAACAAAGAAACAAAAAACTTATATTCAGGAATGACATTCACCATCTGTGCTGGTTTGAATGTGGTGGACCCCAGAAAAGATGTATCCTTTAATCCTCATTCAATATTGTTGAGTGGGAGCATTTTGATTGTTTCCATGGAGGTGTATCTCCACCCACTGAAGGTGGAGGTGCTCACTGGAATTCTTTAAAAGAGGAAACAGTTTGGAGAGAGTCCCTTTTTGGTAGAGCCACGAGAAAGCCAGCAGATGCCACCATGTTCACCATGGGTCCTTCCAGCTGACAGAGAAACATTGAAAGTCATCGGCCTTCTTGAACCAAGGTATCTTTTCCTGGATACCTTAAATTGGACATTTCTATAGACTTGTTTTAATTGGGGCATTTTCTCAGCCTTAGAACTGTAAACTAGCAATTTACTAAATCCCCCTTTTTAAAAGCCATTTGTTTCTGGTATATTGCATTCCAGCAGACAGCAAACTAGAACCCCATCTTAAAGAAATATCCGCTATTCCTCCCTAATAAAAGTCAACATTACCTTTGAAAGTTTTGGGTTTTCTTTTTGTTTTTGTTTTGCTTTGATAAGTACAAGAATCTATGTAAAATATTACATTTTCACACTTGATTTTGGTATTATTGTTGAGAAGCGTTATGGAGCTAGGTCTCACTGCCCAACGATACACACAGAAGTCAATGCCATGACATCAGGATTTTGAGGAAAGAAAAAACTTTAATGCAAGGTTGACTGGCATGGAGTCAGGAGCCACTGCTCAGCTCTGTCTCTCCAAATTCGAAGTGCTTAGAGTTTTCATTACATTAAACAAAGGAAGGTGGAATTAGAGATATTAGTACATTGTGATCGGTTAATAAACATTCAAATTAAGGACTGTAAAAAGGGCTATTGCGATTGGTTGCATATACATTCAAATTAAGGATTATAATTTGGCCTATCAAGTCTCTGCACTAATTGGGATAGACATTACCTAGTTGCAAAGGAGGAAGGGTTACAGCGTGGTTGTAAATCATTTGGCTAATGCAGAAAACTACAATAATGGAGGGAAATAACAAGCAAGGGAAGTATGCCACAGCACAGTTATCAGTTACCACAGACAGCAACCATAATAACGAGTAAAGGAATGGAAGTAAGATAAACTGGCTATGAGGGGCAAAGAAATCATCTGGTTATAGCAATGCTAGGAATCCCTCAGTTAACATACAACTACAATGACACAAGATTTAAGCTTTAAAAAAACAACTACACTTATAAGTAAAAACCTCTGTAATCAGTGGTTCCAGAGTAAGGCTCTGAAATAAGGCAGACAAAATTCATCTCTGCCAGTTACAAGCTGTGTTACCTTGGACAAATTACTAACCTCTTTAAATCTTCTCATCTCCAGAAAAAAAAGAGGTTATTACCTAGATTAGAGGAGATAATCTATAGGAAGTGCTTTGTTCTGTGCTTGGTTCATAGTAAGTGCTAAATTAAAAAGTTCCTTTTTAAAGTAACTTGCATCTGAAAATTTATTTTGAAAAATGTGCCCCAATCTTTAAACTGATATAGCCCAGTTACTAAAAAGATTCTACATATGTGAGCTAAAGGAGTCTTATAAACTGGGACCTGCATGACATTTTCAGAATGAATGTGAGCTCTCTTTCATTGCCTAGTGCAAAGATCAGTTTTTAGGACTTGATTGACAGAGGTACTTGGCAGTCAATTCACTGGCTCTCATTCCTCAGATCTTGGCTCTCTGAGAGTATTAATCAATGCAGCTGAACAGATGGCCTCAGTTCATCAATACAATTAGATTTGCATTCAAAGTAAATTTATGCAGATTATTATACCATCATTGTGGGTCATCTTGCTGTAATTGACAACAGTTGACAAGGCAAAGGTTAGCCTTCTCAAGGAGATGTCCAAGTCACTGACATTCAGTAGAAGAGGATTTGCTACCCATGCAGCAGACTCTTGAACAACTCTGGATGGTTAATGGTTAAAACAAGCCTATGTTAGCTTGTTTTAATTCAGCTGAGATCCACATTTCTCCCTCCTTCCTTCCCTCTTCCCTCCCTTACTCCCTCCCTTCATTTCTTTCTCTTTTTGTTTAAGAATTAACCTATGAAAGTTATAGTAGAAAGGTTACTAAAGAGGCCTGGCTGGCTAGCTGTGTCCTGATTATTATTATTTTTTTTATTATTATTTTTTAATTTGCATATGGGCAGGAGGCACCAGGGATCGAACTCCAGACCTCCAGCACGGCAGGTCGGAGCTCTGCCTGCTGAGCCACAGCAGCCGCCCTGTCCTGATTATTTTTAATCTGGCAGAGGGAGGACCATTGTTGTATATTAAAGTACATAAAATTATATTAAAAGTATATTGACTTAATAGCCAATAGGATGGCAATTGTTTAACAAATGAGAATTAATTAGCGTCGGAGAGGATGTGGAGACGTTGGTGGGAATGGAAGGTGGTGCGGTCACTGTGGAAAGCAGTATGGCGGCTCCTCTAGAAGTTATATATAACTTTGACTTGGCAATCCTACTTCTAGGAAGATGCCCAGAGAGAGTGAAAACAAGGTCACACGCAGATACCTGTACATGATTATATAGAACACCATGGCCAAAAGCTGGAAACAGTGCAAGTGCCCTTCAACCTCAACAATAAATGGATAAACAATACTTGGTATAAAGACACAATGGAATATTATTTGGCCATAAAAATGCAGTTTTGAGACACGCTGCAACATGGAAGAACCTTGAAAACATGCTCAGCAAAATAAGCAAGACACATAAGGACAAAAATTGTATAATATCACTGATAAGAGATGATTAGAAATAGCAAATTTGCAGAGATAGAAAGCAGATTAGAGGTTACTAGGGAAGGTAAGGTTAGGGGAAGGGGAGAAAGGAGAGTGCTTGTTTAAAATAAATTTTTAAATGAATTAATTAATTAGAAGAAAACAATGTTGCAAACATAGTAATAAAAGAAATGGGGGGAGAAAATTTTTCTGGTATAAAGAAAGAACTCAGCTGGAAACTGAGAATATGTTATGAGTTCCAAGCAAAGGAAAAGACCATACCTAGATGGTCACACACAGATACGCTATGATGGAATTCTCAAAGGAAAAAAGTTAAAATTTCTGCAATAGTGCTCACACACATGTAAAGGGAAACTGAAGGTCTGGAGCAGGAGAGAGATTGTACTTTTCTTTTTATATCCTTTGTTCTGTTGTTCATGATGCACTCTAATATTTTCAATGCACTCTAATATTTTCTATTTTTGTTCTACTATTCCATGTTTTAAATATGTATTTATAGGCCAATTTAGTTGGTTATGATCTGTAGTTTGAAAAACACTCACTGAAAAACCTAAACATACACGTACACACATACAACTTAACATAAAAGCCTTATTGACATTCTTGAGTGAAAACAATGCAAAGGAGATGCAAGGGTAGTGGCAAAATTCTCGCCTACCATGCGGGAGACCCAGGTTCGATTCCCAGTCCATGCACTTCCCAAACACAAAGAAACAAGCAAAACAAACAAACAACAGCACACAAAAAAACAAACAAAAATTCAACAAATGGGATGGCAATAACGGGATAATCACACGGAAAAATAATGAACTGTGACCCCACCATACAACATACAAAAAAAACCAACAAAAAAGCAAAGATCTTTTTAGATGGGGATGTTGTTTTAAAAATAATTTGTCCCCAGTGCTCTTCATGAGTACATCACTTGAAGATGTGTGCTAGAACAATGGGGGGAAAGTCAGATAAAGGCACTCAAAAGAATGAAAAAAAAATCTAACCTGAAGCACCTGCTTTGAGGTTTGGAGGAAGGAGAATCTTCGTATGTTTTCAAAAGAATGTGAATTGCTACCATCTTTTTCCAAATTTCCAACAATAATCTATTAACATTGAAATGACCATAACTATCTCACTCTTGGTAATCTAGCACAAATAAAGGCACTAGTAAATAAGGATATATGAACTAAGATGTTTTTTTTCAGCAATATTTGTAGTAGTAAAATAACTAGCAATGAGCTGAATATACTTAATAACAGGTTAATAGCTATTTTAAATAAATTAGCTATATATATATATTAACCTTGAAGAATGCCCATGATAAAATGATAATTTAAAAAAGCAAGTAGTTGAATTAAAAACAAGAAGAAAAACTCACAGCCAATTTAAGGTGTGATCTCACTATTTCCTCAGAAACTCGAGCCTAATTAAAAAAAAAAAGTATTAGGGTTTTGCTGTAACAATTTCTTGCCTACTCTTTAGTTTGAAAAGTTTCAAATCTAAAAAAAAGTTGTAAGAAGGGTACAGTGAATAAATATATTCATTGCAAGAGAGAATATGTATGTACATATATAAATATATATATACATAAATACAATTTTTCACCCAAACCATTTAAGAGTATGTTATAGATTTCATGACAGTTTATCTGAATATTTTGCATGCATTTCTAAAAAAGTAAGGGCAATTTTCTAAGTAACAAAAATACAATCATCACCCTGGAAACTTAACACTGATATGGTCATACATATTCAAATTTCTCCAGTTGTCCCAATAATGTACCATATCCTTCACTGGTTTTATTTTTTTTTTTAGGATCCAAGATCCAATTAATGTCCACTCGTTGCATTTAGTTGTCATTTCTCTTTTAATCTAGGAGAGTTTCCTACCCTAATTGTTTTGCTTTGTCTGTCCTCCATGATGTTATTTTTTGAAGCACACAAGCCAGTTTTTTGCAGAATGGTTCTCAACTTAAAGATTTGCTTGATTGTGATTAGATTTAAGGAAAATATTTTTTGGCAGGAACACTACACTATATAAGTCATCTTGTGTTCTCTGAAGTCCATCATATCAGGAGGCAGAGGATGCTGGTTTGTCCAACTACTGGAGATGTGAAATTTGGTTATTTGGTTAAGGTCAGGTCTGCTAGGTTTCTCCACTGAAAGAGAGATTGACTGAATCTATGTGGTGGTTTCAGTAATTTTCTATTATTCTTCTGTAAGGAAAAGCTTTCTTTTCTCTCATCACCGTTTCTATATATTTTTTAAATGTTATTGTATTAGTATGGATTCATTTTGTATTCCAAGTGTTATAATCCATTACTGTCATTATTCATTTTGATGCTCAAATAGTCTCATATATTGCCAGTGGGAATTCATTCAAGCTGTCTCCTGGGTCCCTTTGATATGTTTCTTTCAGTTTTGATTATTACCTTACTGTTTGGCATCAATTGTTCCATTTGAATTAAATTTTAAATCCATTCTTAAAGCAGCAGCAGAGAGAAGGATGTTTGAGTTTCAGTTGTTATAGCAGATTCCTGTTTCTATAAATCTAGAAAGTGTGGTCTAAAATCTCATTCTTTCCAGTTCTGTAAGTGTATTGAGTGAATAATAGCTATGGTTTTCTTTTTGGAGGGAGGCAGTATGATGACCAAAAAGGGGGTTGTGTAATTATAGCTGTTATCTGTTGTTTGCATATTATAGTTTAAAAGTACTTTCACAGAAGGGCAGAATGGACCAATATGCAAAAAGGAACAAGGCTACTCTTGCTATTGAAAGAATAGCAAGGAAGCCAGTATGTTGAAGTGTAGAGAGTGAAGCCGAAAGGGGTAGGAGGAAAGGTCAAAAGGGTTGACAATGAGCTAGATTACACAGAGACTGTGAACAAGTAAGGGGTTACAGAACATGATCTGATCCAATAAGGATTATCCTGTTTCATGGAGAATGGATTGAAGGGGGACAAGATCACAACAGGAGATCAGGGAGTAGCCCACTGCAATCGTCTAGGTCCAAGGAGAAAGATGACAGTGCCTTGATCTAGGGTGTGAGTTCCTGAGATGGAAAAAAAAGTGAAGGAATAGGTAATACATTTTGAAAGTGAAGGAGATAATGTCATCTTCAGATTAAAGGGTTCTCCACTGGAATGGCACAATCTTTCCTTTCTCCAGACCCTTTCTCACCCTGACCTAGAGGAGGAATGAATTATCTGATTGGGAAACTTGGGAAGAATGCTCAGCTTGGTATCTCTCTTCCTCCTTTTGGGAAAACTATCCTCTCCCCATCCCTCACCCACCCACCACACAAGCCTTGCCTTGACAAGCCCCTTTGTGTCCAGGCCTTCCCTGGTCTACTGTTGGCTGTGGCTGGGTACTAAGTTTGCCTAATTCTGGGATATGGTTAGGAAGGCTAGCTGATTTCACATTAAGCTACATCTTCCAACTTAGCCTTTATCAACAAGGTCATCTTTTGACCTCCGATTCCTGTTGGACTTGTCAGTTTGTTTGGGATCTGCATAGGGAAGAAGATGCTATTTATCGCACTCCCTCACAGATCCTAAAAGTAGAGTCTGGAGATGAGTTGAGATCCTGATATTAAACTCTCCTGTATATGTGGATGGAACGAGGAACAACAGGTCAGATTCCAGGATGAACAAAATCACAATGGACAGCAAAACTTGCAGAAAATAATCATGAGGAAGCCCTTGTTGTCTAGTCAATGCCTTATTTATTAGTCCAAAGTTCTCATGACTTGACAGAAATTGATAAAAAATATGTGCTGCTTCTCCCCACTCTTATGCCCAACTCAAGCACTGATAATCAATCACGACATTCTTTTCCCTGAGCCTACCCGTCAGGCTCTTAAAATTTTTTGCAGCATAGTGTTCCAGGCAGCTACTACTAAACAACCAGGATTGCATTCAGGATGAAACTAAAGTTATATAATATTGAGGCAAAATAGGAAATGAAGTTATTACAATTTTCTGGTTAATCCACATTTATGAGAAAATCATTTCTATTTCAAATCTTGTTGAAATATTTCTAAAATATTTAAATACTATTTTCTATATTTGGAATAGGCTAAACACAATTTTTTATGATTTCAAATCTAGGACCTCTGACCCCTACTTTCCAGAGGATGTAGGAACTTAGACAAACTTCAGAGTTCAGGATTTATCCTTGGATTTACCTTCTTTTTAAAAACAAGTTCTCACTCAGTCATTTTTGGATTCAACTTGTTTCTTTAATTTAAATCGTGGCATAATGAAATTTTTAGTGACTGAGGATTTAACTATTCTTAACAACAAAGCAATTAAGTTTTGCTGTTCACTGTTTAGAGCTACTGGTATTTGTCCATGTGAGGGAGATCATATGTAATTTTTTTTCTTTCCACTCTCTCCTGTCTTGAAACTCAGCAATTCTCAGAATTTGAAGCCATATTAAAAAAGATCATTATTTGGCAAATTCTTCTTTGACAACCATGAGTTATGTCAGATTGATGTGTATTCTCCTAACAGCAGCTAAAAGAAGGCCTGATCATTGGCCTCTGAGGAACCTAACATTTAGTTTGGGGTGAATTTTCTAAGCCTCAGTAAAATGCCTCAAAATCTTGCAATAAACTAGACCTGGGAAAGAATCCTTAGGAGAACACAGAAGCTTCTTGTTTAGAAAAGCTCTATACGGCTAACACTATTTCCAAAAACCAAAGAATGGTTTTCGATCGGCCGGGAAAGTTGCAACCAAGTGGCTCATTTGGGGGACAGCAATCTTCAACCATGAGCTGTTTCATGAGTTTCAACATTGGGCCTTCTCCTTACAGAGTGTAGATTTAGCACAGAAGGCAATTTTGGCTGCTGTATTTCAGGTCCACCAAGGGTGATGGGCATCATTCTGGTAGAGCATGTGCCATTTTCAGCAGTTCAAAATAGTTTTTCTAAATGTGTCTTTTCACAGCCTGAATATAGCTTAAGTTTCTTCTGTGTTGAAATAATAAAATGGATGAAACAATTTTGTAATGACTGACTCTTGCTGGATTATCGAATAAATTCTATAAATTGATTTGCTTTTAGACCCACAGGATGGCACTTAAATCTATATAGGAATACTGTATTTAATGCAATAAATTAGTTTCTATAAACCTTTGTGTATAGAATCTTAATTAATTAAATGTAAATTTGAATGTATTTGTCAGTGTTTAAAAAACGAGCATTATTTCACTTCATTATTTTCATAATAAAAAACTAGGGTGGAAATTTCAAATGGTTTGGGTAAAACAAATTTCTTCATTGAATATTTCTACAAAACAAGTAAGCTTTACTTAGTAATGAAATTATTACTCTATTTTTTGAGATGCAATGAAATATCTTCATATTTTTAAAAAGCACTGCATGCATAGGTAAAGAAAATTCAAATAGTACAAATGAAAAACAGTGTAAAGTAAGACTCCTACCCACTCCTGATTCTTTTGTTCTCCAGTATCCTGCCCCAGTCAACTAATATTACCAATTGCTATTTCCTGCAACTAAGATACTTCCTGCATACACAGTCATTAGCTTACCTATTTTCTATGTTTGGATCTGTCAAAGCAGGTAGGATAATTTGTTTATTAAGATATTCATCTCCTTCATATACTCATGTGGAGAAAGTCAGGATCTCAGAGAGGCTTAGTCCAAAGCCCAAAGCAAAGATGTTTTGTCCCTTCTGGGTTTTTTTTCCCTGCGATCTTGAGATGTTGAAGAGATGGCCCTGGAAGTCCCCATGTGGAAGAAAATAGAGGGGTACCTCTGAGACGTCGAGGTACTGACCTGCCTGACCTGAGAGGATGAAGTCAGTACGTGGGTCTTACAAGCAGCCCAGGACCCAACACCTGTCCCCAAACTCTGCCCCAAAACATGGCAAAATCTCAAAGGTCAGCGGGAGTGTGTTGCACCCAGCTTTGCCAGTCTCAGGAACTGAAGGGCCACGAGGCTATGGCAGTGGGATTCTGGTGGTAATTGGTGGGGACAAAAAGGCATAACCAGAGGGGTCTGCCAATGACCCACTGGGGGGAAAGATTCCAGGATTTTGTACAATCTTGGGCAGTGCACTGCTGACACTGGATTCTTGCCAGTCATCAGCTGGGCAGGTAAGTGAGGATTTGAAGTCCAATTTAAGCTGATTTCAAAAAAATATGGGTTTTAAAAGAACATCTGAGTTTGGGACTGGGATTCATACTTGTCACACAAATGTGGTATTTGGTTTTCTTATGATGGGTCAGACCAATACATCAATGGTGAACCTGTAGTCCTGTAGTTCCAGCTGTACATTTAAGCAATTCAATCTGATTCATATGAATTGCAACTGACTCTTTTTTACAGAGATCAGAGGCCAAGTTAAAAACAGTTTTGGAACAGCATGACAGTTGTTTTTAATCAGTGTTATTTTTTAATGCAGCACATGCCTGTCTGCCTGCACAAATGAGCATTTGCTCCTAAATCAAAGGGAAGAACGTATACATTTAAAATTCATAACTTTTCCAAAACAAATCAACTTAGCCACCACGCAACAAACAGAAAACCCTGCTCATATCAATATGTTACAGTGAGAAAGGTAAATAAAATGAACATTATCTGTGCACACAATGTTTTTTAGGCCCACCCTGAAAACAGAAGCTCCATGTAAAGCTTATAACTCATCCCATGAAACCTTTAATATGACATCTACACACCTACTCTCTTGTCAGGAAATTACATTTTCCATTAATTTTTGATAGAGAAATCCCATTAAGCTTCCCAGTGGAAGAATCAAGGAGTTAAGAGATTTGTGTACTGAGCTAAGCTGCCATTTACTTTGTCTCATTATCAGTTTGCAGGGCAAAGTTTTAGTTCAGCAGCTTATTTGGTCCTGGAGAGAAATGTAAAATGTCACTGGGAAGGAACCCTTCAAGCACCTGTGGTCTGGATACAGAATATCAAAGTCAGATCCTCCCGTGTTTAACAATTTCAGCAGCAAGCAGCATCATGTGGAACTGAATGAACTTCCTGTCTGTCTAAACTGATCTACACCTGTCAAAAGAATGCTGCTGCCAGACTTGGGACACGGCTATTAGCATTCCCATTTTTAAGGTACAGAAAATGTGGCCTGGAGAAATAATGGGAATACAGTGGTTCCAAAGTCACAAGTACGTAGCAGAACCAAGATTCAAATTTTGTTGTTTGACTCCAAAATCTTCCCCACCTTTATGTGCCTGAGTTCCTACGGGATACTCTTTGTATGCATATATGACTGAGCGAGGATACAGTGCAGATACCAGCACTGGTAGCAGAGAAGGACAACACCGTAAATATTAACTTAAGCGATTGTGGGCCTGGCTTCTCTCTCAGTTGCCTTTTGCTATATAGTAAAACATGTTTATTACCCCTATTAACAATTGACCGTACTCCATTAATACACTGATGGATTTTTAATCCTAAAAGGGCCACATTAATTAGCCAAATCTAACTTCAATTTTCACCAGCAGCTGTTATCAATCCTTCAAAGGAGCATTAAATGCTCCAAGGAGTATAATTTCTCTACTTGAACTCCCAATGGATTTCAATAAACTTAAAATGCATGAACCCTGGTATTCAGTATGATAGAGTTATTGGGTATTATAGACACAAGAAAAATTAACAACCAAGAGCTTTCTATGAAGTTTCTAATAAATATGTAAATATTTTAAATAATGAGCAATAAAACTTTCATTCATATTCACATTATAATTAACTTTTTAATTTAAGTAGCATTCTGGAAGCTATAAATTCGGGCTCCTGACTCACTTCTAATCACCTTCTAATTTATATTTGCTCTCATTACAACTAGTATATGAAAAACTTCAATATTGCAACTCTCTAATCTTGGAAGTTTAAAAATTCATAAGCTAGAATCTACATAGGAGACATTAGGGTTTAATAAAAGGAATGCTGAACTGGGAATCACAGGAACTTGGTTCCAGTCTAGAGCCTGTTTCCTACCCAAATTACTTATTTGAGGACCACATTACTCACTTGTAAAATGATGAGAATACACCGGGCAGTCTTTAAGTTCCTCTCCAGGGTTAAGATTCTAAATTTAAAAATTTAAAACTCATATAATAGTAAAGGGTATCACAAATCTAGTTGTGTATTTGTGTGTGTGAGAGAGAGAAGATTGAGAGAGAGAGAGAGAAAGGTGTTGGGCCCATGGCTAGAATAGAAAAGGACAAAGCTTATGAGAATCAGTGTACCTTTGGCATTTCCATGGGTGTGTATATGTGTGTGTGTGTGTGTGTGTGGTGGGGGGAGGTGAACGGAGGCATTTAGCAAACAGAAACTTGAACTGAGGGAAAGTGTACTAAAGAAATAGATGCTATGGAGAGCATGTGGACTGTTTCCTACAATTCAGACTTTTTCTTACATTAAATACTTTTCCCTCCATTTTCCCACCTCCATGATTCCCTAATTAGAATTCAATAGTCATTTCTGGTAGAGTTTAAGGATGAAAATGGAAATTTCCAAAGTCTTTCTTATTGTTCAATATGGATATTTTGAGCAAACTCCTGTCTGGGTGGAATAAATAATTTATTGTCTGTTTTTATTCTTAGAATACAGAAAAATATTTTACCTGGAGAAGGTCAAAAAGAACAAATTTGTCATCATAAAACTGCACCATGCGAAAACTGAGAGGGGATAGCAGTTCACTTAACATTTCTTTTAGTGTCCCCCTTTAAATGCCAAAGCTTACCTGGTCATAGGATTGATTTTTTTTTTTTTTTTTTTTAAGCAAAATGTCACTCTCAGCAGGGGTTCTAAGTCAAAAACATTCTTGTGGGGCTGGTGCATAAGTCAACAGCAGCAGTTGTAGCAAGAAGTTGTCAAATGTTAGAGACTCCACAGAAGGAGGAGTTCAGCCTCGTCTCATGTTCCCTAACCACACATGCTGCAAGGAGATAGTTCATAATTTTGGCAACTGCTCAGTTCGTTATTCTACAGGCTATGGACAGACATATGTGGCTCCTGTCTCTTGGAAATCTTCCCAGAGAGACCAATGGGATTCTTTCAGTTCTTTTTCAGCATAATTAATGGAGCTGAATCCCTCTGAACTTAGCGGGTGGTGAAAATACTTTTTTAAAGAAAAAAACAAAAAACAGGCACACCTGTTCCTTAGGTACCTCCATGATACAGATAATAATGACTATGTCTCCAGGGCGCCAAAATTTTCTTCTTTCAATTTGTATGAATAAAAGTGGTCAGTGCACTCAGCTTCTATGGAGCAAGACAAGGAGAGACAGGTGACAGCACCTTAGCATCAAGTGAAGATTAATTTGCAGCTGAAATACTAGGATCAAGGATCAAGGAAATATCATAAATCTGTGCTCCATGGACAGCACCAAATTGTTAGGGCTGGAGGGGACTGAAATGCATCCTTCAACCCCTGGTTAAATGGGAAAAGAGTGAGGAAGAGAGAAATCGAATTGCTTTTTCAGGCTGGCAGGGCCAACCAGGGGCAGAGCTGGGACTGGTTTGAACTCAGAGTCCCATCCTCGTAGCCCAGTCCTTTTTACTCTCCATTCAGATACACAATTCTTTATGTGAAACACTATTTTCAGAAATGTAATATAGTACATATACTGTGAACAAAACTCCCTTAGCAGAACTTGAGACAACACCTAGTATTAAACACATTCATAATTTTACAGTGAAACATGAACAGTCACATGAAGCAGGATAAATAAAGACTCTGAGCAGCCAAATGTTAGTTTAGGTTAGATTTTGCTGCCACAAATGATTAAAACTTTTTTTTTTTTTTTTTTTTTTTTGGCTTTCAGAGCTTTTGGAAGTTCAGAATTACAGACACTGGATTGTGGTCCTATATAACTATATTTCTCTGGTAAGAAGGAAGGGGAATCCTCAAGCATTTAAAGGTATCAGATCTATTATAGTATACTGCCTAACACAGTTCAAACATCTGGATGGTTTATTAGAAGAAACATTGGTGCACCCCCCCCATAGTTTCTAATTCAGGAGGTCCTGGGAAGGACCCTAGAATTTTCACATATTTCTAGTAAGTTTCCAGGTGGTGTTGATGCTATGGCTCCAGAATCACACTTCAAGAACCACTGGCTAAAAGCTTGAGCCTTGGAACGATGGACTAGGTTCAAATCCACCATTTCTTAGCTATTTAATTTTAAGCAAATGAATTTATGCTCTCAAACCTCAGCTTCTTATAGTAGCTATTTCTCAGTTTCATTGAGATGATTGAATGGCATAATTCAAGTAAAATGCTTAGCACAGAACTCTGCACATAGTAAAAAAGTCAGTAAATGTTAGTTGCTGTCATTGGCAAAAAAAATAGTACCACTACAGACTACATATTGAATTCCTTGCCTTCCTAATCTCATCATTGGGAGACTTAGTGTGAGTGGCAGTGTTGATTTAATTGTGCTTTACCCTCAAACCCCCATCACACACCCCACAATTGTCAGTTGCTTAATTTATATCCATTTTCCTCTACAGTGCTATTATGCATTAACTATCCATAAAGGGTATATGTTATCAAATATATTAGGTAGATGTTTTACCCTCACATTTTAGGTTATCCTACATCACACTTCTACACAACTTTCAAAAGCAGTTTCCATTTCTATCACCTCTGGAAGGTCCTAAGAAGTTTTTTTCTAGTGGCAATGTGAGAAAGTTGTACACAGATGTAAGTCTTGTCTTTAATATAGGCTTGGTCAGGCTTAGTTTTAACACACACATACCTGATAAAACTGTAAAAGAATTCAATTCGTGGGTTGAATTGCGTCTACCGAAAAGATATGTTCAAAGTTTTAATCCCCGTAACTGTCAATTTGACCTTATTTGGAAACAGGGTCTTGGCAGATGTAATTAGTTAAGTCAAACTCACACTAGGGTAGGGTGGGCAGTAATCCAGAATGACAGGTGCCCTTACAAGAAGAGGAAAATTTGGATACAGAAACACAGATGGGCATAGACAAAGGAAAGACAGCCATGTGAAGGTGGCAGAGATTGGAGCAATGTCGCCACAGGCCAAGGAATGCCTGAGGCTGCCAGAAGCTGGAAGAGGTAAGGAAGGATCCTTCCCTAGAGGCTTCAGAGGGAACACTGCCCTGCTGACTCTGATTTCAGCTGCTCTAGTTTCCAAAAGTGTGACAGAATAAATTTCGGTTGTTTGACGCCACTCAGTTTGTCGTCCTTTGTTATGGCAGCCTTAGGAAACTAATACTGTCACCTTCTCATCTCTGAAACTCTATATTTCATATTTCTCAAATAACTCAAGTCCATAGTATGGCTCCTTCATTTCCCACATTTTAACCAAATATTGAGACAAGTTCTTCTTTTCCAACAGGTAATCAATTTCTCTTTACTTTGTGTCTATCTGCCATTGTAACAAACAGTGACTTTTTTTGCAAAGGATGTCAGCAGTCTTTATAGATGGAAAACACACTTTACTGATCTTGCATTGGGGAAGACACCACTAAGAGAGCTGCAGTGCTGTGCAATAGCAGCTGCCATTGCAAAGTCTTCAAAGGTAGCTCAAAGGGCATCTTGAGATAACACAATATGGGGTAGAAAATGACAGTGAGGGTCATAACTCAGAGAAGCTATCTGAGCCAGATGTTGTAAACAATTCTCAAAGATTGAGTAGTCACCTGGGGCTAGAGAAGCAACCAGAGAGAGAACCCAGGAACATCAGCCTTGTGGCAGAGGGGACTGCTTTACCTCAAGGAATCTCTCACCTCAAAGGAGGTCCACTGACCATCAGATAGATCCCCACCAGCGACATGAACTTTGAGGAATTCATCACCTCAACGGTCTGTTTTTCAGACGTGCAGACTCAGAAATCAGATTTGATCAGCACACTGAATTTGGGACACCGCCAATACGGAATTGCATTAACCAAGCTCGAAGAGACACACGTCTCAAAACCCTGTGTTAATATACCATAGCTGGAATGAGCAAGGTCTGGCCATCAAATATTCACACTGTTGACAGTGTTAACTGGTATATGTTAAGTGTGAAGTCAGGAAAAAGAGGAGCTCATTTGGTCTTTAGAAGTGTTTCTCAGCTAAGGTAGCTTGACTCATGTCACCCACTCTAGGTACTAATTAGGTAAAGAGGCCTCTGGTTCCCTTAACAAAACTCCTTCCTCCTAACCAGACTAGCCTGTGTGCCTCTTATATTTTTCCTATGACTCCCTTCCTGTCCCATCTCTCCTCTTACTTTCTCTCTAAGTAAGATACATTTTCCTATTCGGAATTCTATTCACATAATAGCTCTGCTTTGCTGAAAATATACCCAGAGCACCTTGGTTAGACCTTTGGGTATTTCATAAACTATGCAGTTATGTATTTATGGATATGCCTCAGCTTTCTGATACAGATGGTTCCTAATTTTTATTGTTTTACTAATTTAGCTCTGGTCACAAACTTGTTTTCTAAGTTGGAAGAAGGTTTTTTTTTATCCCCTTTGTGTACTGACAGATCTTTTTTAAAACATAATTTTTTAATGTAATAATAAACAATCAAAACACTGAATTTTCTCTGCAGTCTAAATGCTTCTTATTTCTGTAAATTAAATGTGGCCCCAAACAACACATAGAGCAGCTATGTACTTTCGTTATTGTGTTACTGTGTGATTTGTTCAAGTGCTACCTACTTGAGGATTTAAATATTCTAACATGCAGTCAGCCTTGCCACCTCTTCTATGAATGACTGAAAACCCCAGGAAATGTGTTTTTCTCCTACTCACAGAGCACCTGCTGTCTAGGACTCTATGCTGGCATGGTTTTCTTACAAAGAAAACAAAGACTCTAAGGATGGCATAAAAACTTAACCAATTAGTGAAAATGATATTACTCAAATAAAAATTGTATTGGAAAGGATGACACCTTAAATTCCTTTTGTAAACAGATGGAGCCTAAATCAGTAAAGGATATTGGAAAAGATAGGCTCCTAATTAATTGCAAATTTCTTGGTATGTATATTTAGTGAGTCGACAAACATTTATTGAGCACCTATCATGGGTGAAGAACTATGCTTGATGTTGGGTGTATACAGATTAAAAATGCAGTTCTACCCTATAAGCTGACTTGCTTACATAACATGGAAAGAGTGTTTGCAAGTCTTCAGCACCCCTTCTAGCAATAAGATTCTATGTCTCTATGATCGAAGTAATAATAGAGTTGCAATGAGCATTGAGAATTGAGACATTCAGGTCTTCAACTCCCACTGTATTGGCAGTTTATTGCATGTATCATTTAATTTTTTAATTTTTTTCTGATGATTTCAGGTCGGGTTAGTGTGACATAAAGCGTAGGCTTGGGGAGCAGAGGGACCTCCTTTAGAATTCTACTTATCTTGGAGAAATTATTTAGGCAAGTGAACCTCAGTTACTCCTTGTGAACAGAAATTCAATATATGCCTGATAGGGTTGAAATGAGAAGTACAAGCAATGGTTAATAGCCTGAGTTTCGAAGGCACATGGGCCTGAGTTTGAATCCTGTTTCCGTCACTTACCAGCAGAGTAATCTTGGATAATTTACTTAGCTTCTCTATGTATTACTTTATGTGTGAAATGGGAGAAAAAAATTCTGTTCTCTAAGATTGATATAAGGAATAAATGGCATAATGAATGTCAAGTGTACATAGTAATCTTTCAATAAATACCTACCATTATTAATTAAGCATTCAATGATTATTTAAATATATTTATATGCATTTAAAGCATATAACCCATGGTAAGCACTTAAAATTAGTGCCTAATTTTTTGTTTCTTTTTTTCTTTTGTATGCTGGTATGGCAGGATCACATTTCATTATTTCTATGCCAGTATCCCATTATTACAGCACCATTTGTTGAACTTTTGTTTGCTTGTTTGTTTTTTGGGAGTGTATGGACCCGGAATCGAACCCGGGTCTCCCGCATGGCAGACAAGAATTCTACAAGAATTCTATCCTTGCACCCCCTAGTGCCTAGTTTTTTTGGGCAGCAAATTCCAAAACTGCCATTTCATTTTCAATATAGTTTATAATCGACGTGTCCAACAATGGAGCTGACTGCTCCAGGAAACATTATGCTCCATCACTGGAGATGGCCAAACAGACACTTATGGTCGTAGGTCAAGGCTGAGATAGAAGGGTCTTCCACACTGGGAAGAAGGTTGGACAAGACGACTCTGAAGCTTATTTTCAACTTTTATTATTCTATGACTTGTATTCACCTCTGATGCTAATATTATTAACACTGAGGTGACATTTAACCTGAAATAATTTTTAAAAAGATTCTATAATTGAGAAACATTCATGAATCTGCCCAGTACTTTTCCTCCAGGAAAAAAAGAAATCCAGTCCATCTTCTTTTCTACCTCTCTCATTCTAACAGTTATGAAGAGAAGCGCAAACTGAAGTCAACTCTCTCATCTCCGAATGAACTGTGATCTACTTTTACAGTTTTATGTTCTGTCCATTTGTTCAATCTTGTGAAGCAAGAACATTTTCTCTGTTAGTTCTGCTTCTGGTGATCATATTATAAGCTGGGTCAGAAGGTAGTTAAAAAAGAAATAGGCTCAGAGCTAAGATTCTCATTTCAAAAAAAAAAAAAAAACTTGGCCATGCTCTGTGTTTAAATTAAACTCTAGTCTCTATTCCAGAGCAATCATGAGATGCTTCCAAGAAAACTGACCTTATGAAGACGAGTTAAATAAATGTACCATGGGGAGAAAACACAGTCAAGAGCCTGACAACCTCTTTACCATGCCATCTCCCTTCAGCGACTTGACAGAAAATCTGGTAAGTCACTTACTTTCCCCCTTTTTCTCAAGGCCTCGGAATACTTTTGTTAATGGGAATTCAGTCCTGGGTACCTGGTCAAGGAGGCATAAACAAGCTAAGCTTATGCTGGCAACTTTATCTGCAACTTAAAAAGGGGAGCTTTGGAGTGGAGATGTTGGAATATGCTGGAAAAATGGCTTTCCAAAAAGAAGAAAAACAAAAGAGAGAGTCTCACTAGCACATCTAGGACAAAAAGGATGGGCATTGGGGCTGAGAGGATGAGAGAAGAAAGCGTAGTGCTCAGACTAGTTGGTTTTAAAAATACCCCTTTAACCCAGAAGAAAAGTGGTGGTGAGGGGGAAGTGTTAAAACAGAATGCAGGGAGCGTGCTCTGTACAGCGTGGGCTGTTTGCCTCTGCTGGCCTCAGGACCATGGGGGTCTTCGTGGAGGTTTCTTGGCTGTTTGCAGACCCCAGCACAGTTACACCTTCCAAACACTACAGTGGGCTGTGCCAGAATCTGGACGTCTTGGTCCAGCTCCTAAACAAGTGTGTTGGGGCAGAAGGAAAGAGAGCTCGGTAACCCTAGGCTTTGCCACGCGTAGTGGCTGATGTTTGGCCTCACAGTTTACACGTGAACCGCACTCTCGTACGTCATGAATGCCTGAGTGGGGCTGGTGGATGGTTGCCATAAGAAAATGTTAAATGCACTGCTAAGGAAAAGGGAGGTTTTTTGTTTGTTTTGTTTTTTACTTTGTGAGAATGTTGGCTTTAATTAGAAAAGGGGAAAACTGAGTATCAAGAAACGAAAAGGGAAGGAAAGGATAGAGAAAAGCAAGGCTTTCTTAAAGCATGGAATCAGGAAAAAGGAACAAAGCTATCTGGGGGTGCCCTTGGAGGTTGGAGTGGAGGTGAGTGAGCCTATCCTGCAGCACCCAGAGCTCACGTGGGTGACCTGAAAATGTTCTGACTCTGCACCAGGAAAGGCTCTGGGGAAACCGTCACAGTTGTTTCCACCCCTAATTTGGAATTCACAGGTTTGTTTTTTTTTAATATCATGGACCAGTAAACTGAAAGGAAAATAAGCTTAGGGACAGCCCTGAATTGGCCACTCTTTTTATTTTGCCAAGGGAAACCCCCCACAACTTCCATATAACATCGTTATCATTTTAACGTTTCCACACCCACCCCCAACTCATAAAAAGAACATAATCTCAGGAAAAAATTTGTCTTTCCCAAGAAAGGTCAGGAGACCTTTATGGTGATCATGCTGATAATGATTACACACTGATACGTGTGATATATTTACACAAAAATTCATATAAACTGAATATGTACAAATAATGTGCATACACATATACAGTATATGCATTATATGTTAATAGTGTACACACATGCATGGATATGCTTTCTACAATGTTAGTTCAAAAATTTAACATGTTACTTTTTGATGATATTACAGTGTAGGCAATGATTTTTTTTTGTATGCTGTATGGTGGGGTCACATTTCATTCTTTTTCCATGTGAGCATCCTGTTACAGCAGCACCATTTGCTGAATTTTTGTTTGTTTGTTTTTTCTTTCTTCCTTCTTTTTTGCTTGTTTGTTTTGGGAAGTGCATGGACTGGAAATCGAACCTGGGTCTCCCACACGGCAGGTGAGAATTCTACCACTGAACTACCCTTCACCCCCAGGTAACGATTTTTTAAATATCAGTTGGTCAATTGGGAGTTCATGTTAAACAGCACATGACATAAAACGCTAACGTCTATCTTGTGGAAATACTCTATAAAAACATTTTAAATATACATTTATTCATAGGCCTGCTGATGAAAACGGAAGAATTATTTAATCAAGTTGGGATTAGTGGGGAAATAACACTTCTTTGCCTTCTCCCCACAAAGTTATGAAGAAAGGAGCAAAGGCAGGCCAGGCAGGCAGTTGCCTAAACTTCAGCGTGGGGTGCGGAAGGGTGCTCCCCCGTGAGCAGCCCCTCGTGTCTCTATCTGGACAGCTGCCCAGCACCAGAAGGCATGAGTTCATCTGAGGAGGAGACGGCAGACAGCTGAAAACGTGGCTGTGTACCAGCACCGGTTCTCCTGCTCATTTGGGAACCACTGTGCACCACTGGGATGAGACTGAGGGGAGTCACAAACAGATCATTTTCAAGGTCTTCCGACCCTTGGAGAAGCCAACGGATCCTAAGACAAAAAATAAAAACACGTGGCTCTAACCTGTCAGGAACTGGGTGATTACTGTAAGGCAGGGCACTTGAGCAGTGCTTCTCGAGCCTGGCAGCCCCACCTCCAGAAGATGTCATTTCATTGGTTTGGGCTGGGCCCTGGGTAGCTGTCTTTATTTTAAAGCTCTCCACGTGATTCTAGTACGCAGCGAGGTTGGGAACTGTTTAAATGGATGAGAGAAAGGCTGCAGGGAAAACTCCCTTTCATCTGAGATCCTCACCTACTCATTGGTAAACTACTTGGAGGAGGATAAAACATTCCTTAATCAACCACTTAGGGGTTCTCTTTTGTCACTACGAAAAAACAAACAAACAAAAATTCAGCAAATGGTGCTGCTATAACGGGATGCTCACATGGAAAAAGAATGAAATGTGACCCCACCATACAGCATACAAAAAAAAAATCATTGTCTACACTGTATTATCATTAAAAAGTAACATGTTAAATTTTTATACTAACATTGTAGAAAGCATATCCATGCATATGTGTATACCATTAACATATAATGCATAAACTGTATATGTGTATACAGGGTGGTTAACAGGCAGGAAGATACTCTGCTCATCAAGACATCAAGGAGATTGTGCAATTTCAAATACCATTTTCAGAGCCACAGAGACATCATCGTGACAAACGGCAATGACACAGAAATCCCATGGGCCATCTAGAAGACCACAAGAACACCTGGATTAATTAGAAAGTGATTGATTATATTTATTAAGGAGTGGGGGTTGGGTGAAAGCTGACTGCAGGCCAAGTGGCACTTGCACGGTTTCTGAAACTTGATTAAGTGTCGGGCACTGTCCCACACATTTTTCGTATGAATTATGATATTTAATTCACCTATTTGTTCACTCCACTTGGACCACAGAGTTCCTCTGCTACTCCTTGAACATGCCAGGCACGTTTCCACCCTTCTCCCTTCACCTAAAATTCATTCTCCCAGATATCCAACTTCACAAGTCTTTGCTCAACATTCACCATGAGGACAACTTGAATACATTATTTAGATTTGTCACTCATCCCATCCCTCTCTGTGTCCCCTATCCCTTTCACTTGATTATGTTTTCTTCTTTCCACAGAAATGATCATTTCTAACATCTGTCTATGATATATCTAGGATCAATCAATCAGTCAATTATCCATCTACAACCTACCTAGATTATCTGTCTTCCCCTCTAGGAGGTAAGCTCCACAAGGACAGGCAATTCAATTTTTTTACCACAGAATTATCAAAGAAAAAATTGCACCAGCCAAGGTTAAACAGGCAAGGATGACTTTATTCAAAGCTGTTGCAATAGGAGAAAGAGAGGAGAACCAAGTCTGGACACAAGTCCACTGAAACTGGAGGGTTTTAAGAACTAGAGTGACCTAGTGGAATAGTATGGGAGATGTTATGGGTAGCGATGGGGTGTTTACCATTCAGGCCAGATGGAAATTTTTCCGTGTGGATTCTTTAAGGGCCAGGGCAAGAGGGAGGCTAGGAGCCAAGAGCCAGCGAGAAGTCTGCCAAAAGTTTAGTCAAGCTGAGGATGTTACCGGACAAAGGCAGTGGATTCTCTGCCAGATGCGCTCAAATGACCAATTCCTGAGGCGCTCAAATGACCAATTCCTGAGGCACTGGGGTTTTGAAGAGAGAAAGAGTTTATTACTGGGTACAAAGCAAGAGATCAGCTGGGCTATGGGCCCAAAAATCTGTCTCCCCAAAATGCAGGGATTCTGGTAATCTCATAGTATCAGAAGATGGCACGTTTTAGGATAATGACCCCAGATGCTGTAATTAGAGGTGATCTAATTATTGAGCATATGCAGACTGATTACATGCTTAGTCACAGAACCTATGTGAGAAAATGTCACCCTTAATATGATGATGGGCATGATTTTTACTATTATAATGAGGTATAGGTGACTTACAGGTTAAAATCTAAGCCACTGAACATGTCAGGTGGCCCATGTTGGTTAGATCCAGTCTCGGTTATCAAGATAATTTGGCCTTGGTGTGGGTTAGTTCTGGTCTGACCCAAGCCCCTTCATTAATAAACATTAGGGGCTGTCTTTAGTGATTACAAGACTCTAAAGTCAAAAAACTGGATACAATGGGTACAAGTGAGGGGCATTCATAAGGATTTTACAATCACAGGGGCGCAAGATAAAGACTTTACAATCATTATCTGAAATCAAGGGAGTTGGATTACATTTCAGGTATTTCCCTCTGTCTACTCCAATATACCAGAAAGTAGAAAGGAACATCTGTATAATGATTCAGCAACCATAATCACCCCTTAAATCCTAATTTCTTGGTTACAAGATCAATAAGGCTCTCTGGGTCAGAAGAATACCAAACCACATCTGGCATCTAGGGAGTATTTAATGAATATTTGTTGAACAAATGAATGACTCGGTAATACAACAGTAAACTAGGATTGTTTTGGATTAACAAGTATTTTTTTTGTACTAAAGATGTTTTATTCTCTGTTTAATAAAAAGAAAACAGAACAGATGAAGGAGGGAGTGGAGAAGTGTGAGAAGGAAAAAAAACTTTGGTTGTTGATGACACAGGCATCAACCAAAATTATGATTTTTTCACTTCATGGAAACATTAAAGGCCAAATAGGCTTGTAAAGCTGAGTCTGGTTGATTTTTATATCTTCAGTTACTTTCATTTCTCTCTCTTCCATTTAATATTATTTTGTAGTTTCCAAAATTGGTGACTGATAGTCACCTTCCTTAATTTATCAATAGGAATCTATCATCCCAAAGGCCAGTGTCCTTTAAAACAGAAACCCATTCTCGGACTTTCCACAAAAATATGCTCAGTGGTACTCTACTAACGTGAAGAGTTAATGTGCCTCCCTAATCCTCACCAGCAAGTATTTCGATAACAAAGAGAACACAGCAGGCCACTGTGCCCCCTTTGCTGATAATGTCTGCTGCCTTTCTGGAATTTCTCTAGGTGTGCTGGAATTGCTTTCCCCTGCAGAATTCTGCATGCAAGCCTGTAAACTTCAAAACCCTTTCTCAGCAGGAAAGCACATTAAGTTATTTATTTTTGATCCTAGTGTAAGAGCAGAAAAATTTTACAGTTTTACAAGGTTTTCACTTGTCTAACACTAACATGTTTAAGTGGCTGGTGCACAAAGGATCAGAAGGTTCCCAGATGGACAGAAGATTATAGCAGTCTGCGAGGAAGCGGAAAGCCAAAGATGACTTGATGAGAACAAGAAGTAAGTTGGCAAATGTACTGCACTTAAGGCAGGATACTGGAAAATCATTACATTTTCAACAAAGGGTGTAAGACCATCCCTATGGAGTCAGATCTTTGCAGTCAAGCATTAAAAGTTTTATCCTCATCAGATGCATAAAATGGAAAATAACATTTTGACACAGAGCAAAGGAAATATGACCAATCTCAGTTTTACTGCCCCCTTCACTAAAAGCGATTTTTTTGTAAATGTATTTGAAGAAGCAGCCCTTACCATATTAGGCAAATGAGAAACGTTAAAATGTAAAAGAAGCTTTCAGCCCAAATCCAAGATCTGGGAATAAATCTAGATAATGCCGATTCAGGTGAGTAAAAAGCAGAATAGTTTCAATATAATGATCAAAAGCAGTACTGCATTTCCATTAAAAAACTAATTTGCATGACAAGCAGAAGCTATTCCAATTACTCTTTGATAAAAACAAAGTAAGTGAATTTATGCAGACCATACTTAGTGCTGATGAAAGGTTTATTGGGCATAAAGTTAGAAAATGTTCTATTCTTCTAGAAAGTCCTCCTAAATCCTCCATGCACCATAAAAATAAGTACAACTCTAACTTCATTGTTTTCCAAACTTCTCTACTTTCTAGCTTAAATTAACCCACCAATTTATTCTAACTCTAAAGCAATTATCTTTTACTGATGGCCTGTGGATTGACTCCACAGATGAGGGCTGTTCGGCCTGCACAGCATTCAAAAGAAGAAAAACTGAATTTGAATCATTTCATGCTGGCAAGCATGGACTTTGGTTGACCGCAAATCTCACCACTTCCTTTAGCTTACAGATTTCCTTATGCCTGGGCACAGAAGGCTTGTGTATTCTGGAGTAACCAGTGGGATGCGGAGACCATCAGAATCCAAACTCATACCCATATCTTCTCCGCCAATGCTGCCACTCAAAATTCATTGGAAACTCTCAAAATCACCTCAAGAGCCCCTTACAAACCACAAAGTCTCACTACTTTATAGTATATAACTATAGGTAGTTAGTAACTCATGAGCCCACCACATGGGAAAGGGGCACAGGCTGCCCCAGGAGGTTAAAACCACCTTTAACGGATGGTTAACTTGAGCAAACTGCAGTGAGAACATTCCACCTTTAATGAATGGTTGAATGGTTAAACTGAGCTAAGTGTGGTCAGAACACCCTGTTAAAGAAAGAAACAAAGCCACAAAGGAAAAACCCCAAGAAAGCCCCCTATTAACATGTGCATAATACTACCACCAGCTGGCCCCATAAACCCCTGAACTAAACTGTAATGGGACCAGTTTCATTCTTCACCAACTGAGTCCATCCTTCCTTAGGACATACTTCTTCCTCTCTTTACTTGCTGCTTTTAACAAATCACCTTGCTTTCCCAACTTCCACTTCTGGCCAGGTTTTCTTCCTCTCTTTACTCGCTTTTAATAAACCACTTTGCTCTTCCAACTTAGACTCAATTCTTTGTCTCAGCGAGGAAAGACCCACCACTCCCAGCCACGTAAGGCCGGGGCCAACAAAACTACTAAATGTTTGCAAGCTATTTGCTAAAGATCTGAAAACTAAAGGTAAAAATGAGGTAGGACTTCCTAAGAGGGCAAACAAGGGGTGGTGTTGAGGCAGTGTTAGAATTGGGGCAGTGGCTGTGATGCTCAAAGGGTAAACTCCAGGAAGCAGTTGGGTCACAAGGAGAAAGGTATCTCTGAGAAGAACCACAGTAGACTGAACCTGGTGGCCAACCAACCCCACCTGAATCAATCATCTATGCTAAAGCATTAAGGAAGAAGGGAAAGGGGGAAAATAGTAAAATGGTTAATAAAAATTACAAAAGGAATAAAAATCTATAAAAATGGTGGCCCCACAGTTGCTGGGGCCTCTTGCCTCTCACTTCTTTCCTTGAATGAGTGTCTGCATGTCCGCTAGCATGCATTCTTAATAACCTTCCTACCTGCTTACTCTATGCTGTGCTGTGTCCTTGAATTCTTTCTCGTGTCATGGCCAAGAACCTAGGACTCAAATCCAGCAACAATGCTGAGTCCTAAGAGTTGGGGATAGGATTCTTAGCTCAGCAGCTATGCCATCTGTCCATGAGTAAATTACTCAACTTCTCTTGACCTCAACAAAGTGTAAAGATATTGTTTATTCAACATTTCAGACATATACCAATGTTAGGTAAATGTTAAATGTTAGATTCCTTCCTCATCGCTTTTTCTGGCTTGAGGGGAAGAAAACTAAAAAAATATAGCCTATTCTGTGTTTGAAATTTCGCATTATTCTTCAAAGAACCTTGCCATTTGCTTTTATTCTTTCTTGGTTATTAGATCTCCCTTTTCATTTTTATATAAGTTTTTAGAAAATACAACTCTATAATGGTCATCTGATTAATATATTTACTGTGTGAATAAATGTGTAAATAAATGAATGAATTGAATAATCTTTTGACAACATACAATTAGTATTTCTTAACTTGAAATGTAGTGAGCTATAATTTTTTGTATTAGCACCAGAACAGCACAATATGCTTAGTAGCGCTTCAGCATTTGTTCATTTTAAATGGAGTTAATTCAGAAGGATAAAACACAGGACAGGGAATTTCAAATGTGATGGGTCCTTGAAAATGTCGCACCCAAGCTACACATTTCAAATTTAATTGGGAACGAAACCACAGAATGATGAGTTTTAGCATGCAGTATAATTGCTATGTAGAGTTCAGTACATTTGGAATTTTAACTCTCCCAATGTGAATTCCTTTATTCCCAAAATGTTCATTCTCCAAAGAAGAATACCTTCCCCCTTATTAAAAACTCTGTCAAGAAATAACAAGGTAACCGGTAGTCAATTGCTAAGTAACTGACTAGAGAGGCAACCATTAGGAGGGGATCGATTTTGATACTAAAAGCTATCACTAAGGGTCTCCACAGAGGATACAGCCTTCTCTAGGTTAACACTGTTAACAATGTTATCACCTCTTTGTATAAAATAGTCCTGGGGAACAAGACATTCCTGGAAAGTATTCTTCCCACTCAAAGAGCAGTGAATGGCCAGTCTGTCTCTTGTGACTTTATGGGTTATCTCAGATAAGGATAAAGCTAAGTACGTAAGACGTTTCTCCAGAATTAATCAACCACTGACCAACCACCACAGCCTGAGCTCCCACCACTGAGAAGACAGGATTCCTGCTTGGAAGAAACTTTCAGTCTTACTTGTTTTCACCAAGGCGTTTGACAGCCTCTCCTGTTTGTTTCTAAAATAAAATCCTCTCTTGGTATTCCTCCTACGCTCATTTCTTTTCAATTTCCTTCACTGGCTCTTTTTTTTTTTCCCCAAAAAAACATTAAAATTTGATGTTGAAATGGAAGTTGAGTCATGAGGCATCTTCTTATTCTCCATCCCTTCCCTGGGAAACCAGACCCTTTCAGCCACTGCTCGGGCAGCCAACTTTTTATCACCACTGCACATTTTCCCCTGAAGTCCTGGCCAAGATCTAGCACTTGTGGACATTTCCATTCAGATGATCCACAGACAACACAAGATCAGCATGTTCAAAATCGCATTCTCCAGCTATGCTTTGGTACAACCAGCCATCCAAATGAAAGACTTAGGAATCACACAGTCAACTCTCTAGGTTCTGGATTTCCTCTCACCTAAAATTCTTTCAAATTTGTCTCCTTTTATTGTAACTTCATTCCTTCTGTCTTAGGGCAAGGGATGCTAACATATACAGTGTGAATCCTATGGTTCCTAACCAAAACCATCTGGAGAGCTTCCTGAAACCTCTACACTCATGCCAGAATTTTGGGGAACAATAGAATTAAATAACTTCTCAGGTTGATTCTAAAATGCCCTTAAACTGGTGCATACCAAGTTAGGTTCTTTATATATGTTATCGCCATTAATCCTGACAGCAATCCTGGGAGGCAGATACTTTAAAACTACTTTATAGAAGGAAAAAGATCCAGGCTAAATAATTGGGCTAAGATTAAACAAATTCTGAGTATAGAGTTGACACTCAGTGACTCCAAAAACTGTGTTCTCTGCATCATGTCTGAGTGTCTCCATCATCTCCTAAGGCTGAAGCCTCGTGAGGTCTCTGCCTCTAACTTTCTTCCACCTACCCTGTGCTTCTCCCAATTTAAGCTGCAAAATTGTAAGAAGGGCACTTCTATCCTTTTTTTTTTCTTGGCATGGGCAGGCTCCCAAAATTGAACTCAGGTCTCCGGTACAGCAGGCAAGAATTCTGCCACTGAGCCACCGGTGCACGGCCCTCTATCTTATTTTTAAACACAGATTTCTGAGTCAAACCTATAGAAATTCTGGTTCTATGGTATTAAATTCAAGTACAGGAATCTGCTTTTTTTTTTTTTTGAAGTCCAATTTACAAATTATTTTCTTTTGTGTTCTGTGCTTTTGATGAGGAATCTGCATTTTTAACAAGCACCCAGTGGCTTCTAAAACAGGAATCTAGGACTGTGCTTTGAGGCAAAAAGCCTTGCTTGCTTCATCATCCATTTTACCATTAATACTCTTTTCCTGAAATGTGAGAAAAATCATGTCACTCTTCTTGTTAACCCTTTAATTGCTCCCAATTATTTAGTAAATTAAAGTCCAAATTTCTAAGAATGGTATATACAGCCTTCTCATGTGGTTATAGTCATATTTGTCTCATCTCCTCCATCTTTTCATTTGCATTTTACACTTTAGTCATACTGAACCGAATGCTGGCTCTTCTTTGACATAAGCATGATTTCCAAATCTGCAAGTCTTTGCACATGCTGTTGCCCTTATTTGGAAAGCCTGGATTTGCTTAAATCCAGGTACCAGTTCTGTCATTCCTCCAGAGTTAACTACTCCTTTTCTGTGATTGCTTAACACTGAAGACAACCTTCTATTTTAGCATTTTTGTGCTGCAGGGTAATTGTTGCAGCCATCTCTCACATATTTTTGAGGGTAGAAACTGGCAATAACTCCTCTTTGTATCTTCAGCCTTTAGCACAACGTTACACAAACAGGCCCTATTACCAGCCTCTCCAGAAATTAGCTAGTTCCATCTCCCTACCCCGTATTATTGACAGCCCCTTCCAACATGAAAAAGTTAGAATGAACAAGCCCAAATACCCCTAAAGAGTGGGAGAAAGATCAAAGGTGATGGTGGAGTTATACAGAGATAAGTTTAACAAGTAAGTATGTTTGCTGAATCACTGCATTGATTTTTCTTTTAGTCTCCAGTATCTTAGAGCAGCTTGAAGTAAAAACCTAAAATTGTGGAATTGTCACACATACCAAACTCTGAAATCTGTTCTAATTGTTGTGCTGTGCTTTGAAATGTATTGCTTTTTTTGTATATATTTATATTTCACAAAAAGGAAAAAAAAAGTCAATTGCGATAATAAAAAATTATTTATTCCTTCTAGCCTCTGATGTTCTGGAACACTTAGAAGGAAAAATCTGAGATGATGGTATGGTAGCCCATGACAGACTCTGGGATCTGTCCTGTAACTACTTGTTTGAAAACTATTGCTTTTTTTTCTTTCTTTGCTTTGTATATATGTTATATTATATAATAAAAAAAAGTTAAAAAAACGGTACAGGTGCTATGGAGATCAGTTTGGCACGTTCTCAGAAAAACTGAAAATAAAATATGTATATATCATATAAAATAAGCCTTATTAGATATTAATTGGTTGAAAGAATGAATGAATCAATCGAACTTTGGTGGATAATCCTAAAAGCATAAAAATCCTATGGCTGTTCTTGGATACTTTCCATACATATTCATGATATATATAATCAATTATCTCAATCTTTTGGCATTTTACAGACTCACATAGAGGAAGAAGAGAATTTGGAAGCCATTTTATATAGTCTCCTCATTGTACAGATGGAAAATACAAACCCAGAGGCGTTAAGTAGCTTTCCCAAGTTTACCCAGCTAGCTCAGCAGAGGCTGAAATCTTTAGCTTCCCTTGTCCAGCTGTCCTTTCACGACTCCATTTTTCTTCTTTTTATTCCTTCATTCTAATTTACCAGGATCAAATAAATTCATATTTGAGTGCCCACTCTATCTGAGCACTGGGCCAGCGATATTATCACAGCACTGCATTTCTTCATTCCTTCTGCCATCGATATTTGAGCACTCAATATGCACTAGATACTGGGCCATCTACCAGAAATGCAAAATTAATAAGACAGAGTTCCTGAACCCAATAAGTTTACAGTCAGGAAGAAAAGACAGATAAGTATACAGCAATTAAAATGTGGTGTTTCAGGTGTTTGCATTACAAGGCAAATCAAATTGGCAACTTTGACATCAGAAAAGACCTGCACTCCATGACATCATTGGGAAAACATAGAATGAAAATTTGGTGATATTTTGTGTACAAACAGCAAGCATCATTGCTCCCTTCCTTGCCAAAGGTGTGATAAGGAACAGGGTATCAGAAAAATAAATAAAGCATACACATGTCCTAACTCACCTGTATTAGAAACACCATAAAAGTGTTTGCTGAAGGGGACCTTTTAATATTACCTGACTCCCAAGGGAGAATGAAAACTGAGGCCTATAAGAACATAAATATTTATGTCTGAACCTTAAAAGAGGCATAGCAGACATGAAGTAACATAAGCAGTCTTTAATATCACATTTCTGGGCTAGATTTATTCACTCATAAATTGACTCTATCTTATACTGTGTAAAATATCCCTTAAAAGCAAACCAAAAAAACATGTCCCCTTGACTCAACTTTCACTAATTCTCTATCTCGAGCCAAAGTCTAAACTCAACACTGATTCATCTAAGAATATTTTAAGATACACATGATATTTGATGTTCAAACTTTCGGAACTCTGCCTGTGCTCAATATTCCAAATATTTTGTTAAAACTAGGGGGAAGAATTTGCTTCTCTTATTTATGGCTTGTATATATATATTTTTAATAACATTACAAAAGGAAAGAGAATCAAACTTAAAACGAGTCCTTAAATAAAGTTATCATAGCTCAATGCTTACAGACTGAGTTAAATTTAGAAGTGTTTAAAGTTCACATTTCTAATGGGGATTTTTCAACTATTTCAAAATAATAATTTTGTAAAATAAGCTAAGTTGCTGAGCAAACCAAACGCTGGTGTTCAACAGTAGCTGGCGAACGTCACGGCAGAGGCAAGCTCCACATGCTGGAGCCAAGCTCTAGGGAAGTAGCAGGTGGCCAGGACAATTCTCCTGGGGGGTTGCCTCAGGTGAAACCTGAGAGATGAAGGCAAGAAGGAACCATATGTCCAGCAGAGGAAGTAATAGCTTCAAGGGCGCTGAGGCCTGGGAGAGAATGGTTTTTGAGGACCCAGTAAGAAATGTGAACTGACCAGGGCATAGGGTGGAAGTGGGTGGGAGAGGAGGGGAGTCAGGAGATGAAGGTGTTCAGGCAGGTAGGGGCAGATGAGCACCCTAAATCTTAAGTGTGTTAGAACTCTGTGTATAACAGAGCAAAGGGGCTCCCTCAGGACTGCTAAGAAAGTTAGCTTCTGTATCATGTAAAAAACAATCTCCTCATGACCCAAGCCTTCAGATGACTTTTGGGCTAAAAAAAAAAAAAAAAAAAAAAAATGCAGTACTAGTATTTATACCTTAAAGGGTTGCAAAATTCAGAAATAGATTCTAGGGTTTGTTTTTATTTTCGTTTTACTAGCAAAATCAATGGAGATGTTTCGATAGGCAGCAATATGTTCATTGAAGAGGAAAAAGTTCCTCTTCTCTGTATGATGCCTGCGGTGGGCTCTGGGGGAAGCAAGCAGAGACCTCCAGGAGGAAGAGGTCCGGAGTGGACCAGGGCCTGATGAAGGGAAAGTTTCTAGGTGAGGAAATCAGGAGAGGAGCTCAGTGCCATGGACTGGAGCAAAGAACTATGCAGGGAAGCTTTGTGAGGGGTTTTGATGATTCAGAATCTACCTGTTTTCCTGAAGCCCTGTGGTGGTTTGAAGCCGTATGTACCCACAAAAACAGGTTCCTAAAACTAATCCATTCCTGCGGATGTAGACCCATTGTAAGTAGGATATTTTGATGAAGCTACTTTAGTTAAGGTGTGATCCACCTCATTCAGGATGGGTCTTAATCCTCTTATTGGAGTCTTTTATAAGAGAATGAAGTTTATACAAAGAGAGAGAAAGCTAATGAAGTTTATACAAAGAGAAAGCTATGGCAGCAAAAAGCTGAAAGCAACAAAACTGGGAAGAGAAGGGAGAGACCAGCAGACACTCCCACGTGCTTTGCCATGTGACAATGGAGCCAAGGACTGCCAGCAGCCAGTTTTCTAGAAGAAAGCATTGCCTTGATGATGCCTTGATTTGGACATTCATCTGGCCTTCAACTATAAGCTAATAAATCCTCATTGTTTAAGCCAACCTATTTCATGGTATCTGCTTTGAGCAGCTTAGGTAACTAAAACAGGCCCATTTCTGGGACACAAGAAATGTGATCAACTGTCATAAAATCTTAATCTACACCCCACCTATTCTTCATTTCCATCCATCCCAACCAGTTCAGGATATGAAGGTGAGTGTGCATCAATAGCTGAGGTCTAGTGATAGATGACATATTGCTGGAAAAAAAAAGGCAAGGCATCGAGGCAGAGATTGATGATATAAAAGTGTGCACTGCAGGAAAGACAGTGACCCAAGCTCACCTGTGCGACGGAAGGGGCAGTGTTACTGGATAATACATGCTATTATCAGGGCATCAATCCTGCCCAGTCCGTGGGGAGCTCCTATCCCAGCAGCCCTGACTTTGTATCCTTTACAGCATTGCTTGTTACAACAACAAAGAAACAGCAACAAAACTCCTAAGTGAATCTAAATGAATTCTGAATCAATAAAGGAGCAGTTAAATAAGTTTTATTATATCTACACCCTAAGCACAGCCATGAATCTACAAACCTTGTATGTGAAGAGGTGCAGAAAAAATTATTTGGGGCGCAAAAGATACAAAAGAATGTCTATGAGCTCCTACTTGTGAGAAAAGGGGAAGGATATATAGTTATACCCAAACTTATACACATAAGAGCCTTGTCTCGGTCTCAATCTCTAAATACGCTCTCTATATACATTTATATAGACAGAAAATCATATTTCTTGAGGGATATACAAGAATCTGTTAGCAGTGTTTGCCCGGGGGAAAGGAGACCCAGAGTATGCAATAGGAAGGAGATTATGTTTCATTTTAAGACTTCTGCATTGTTTACATTGTTGTATTTCAATTACATAAACTTAATTGTTTAAAAGTCAGTGATCTAATGGAATAACTTATAAATACTGGTACAATAAGATGAGCCAATAAACAAACACACAGTCTACTGGCAGTTAGAAAATAAATTTGGTCTGCTTAGTCACTGGCTTTATCCATGTGACATAGGCCAAGTCACACTTCTGGCCTCATCTCTATAAAGAACAGGCACAAATAGATGGTCTCTCAGCTCTCATTTGCTACACTCTATGATTTTATGCTTCCATGAGTGAGACAAAGCCAGGTCAGCCCAAAGCTTCAACTTGAATCCAAGGTGAAAGAGGGAGGAGATGGGTTAGAAAGAAAAGGAAATTCACATAGATTCACAAAGGATAAACAGAAAGCACGTGTATGGTGCATTTATGGATGTGCCTTAAAAGTTCAGAGAAATACACAGGGCTAATCAATGACCAGTCAGCAAACATGTATTGAGTAACAACAGACAGCAAGAAACTGCTGGTTGGAAGGGATGCAAGAGCTGATGGGAACTCAACATACATGCACACACGACCCCAATGTAAAATGTAAAGCTTCAAAAAAATGTAGAAATAAAACACTACTGGGGGGCAGTTAGCACTGGTGGCTCAGTGGCAGAGTTCTCGTATGCTGTGCCGGAGACCTGGGTTCGAATCCCAGAGCCTGCTCTTGTAAAAAGAAAAAAACAAAAAACAAAAAACACGACTGGCATCCACAAACAGGAGAGAAGTATTTATACTCTGCCTCCTCCCTAAAAGGACTTAAGAGAGAAATGTTTTTCTCCCTTCGGAGGATTCAAAAAGTTTTAATGAAGTAAGTGGCACCTAAGCTGGCCTGTAGAACTGAGAGTAGCTGCGGTAAACGGAATACTGATGGCAAAGGCGCCCAGGTGGGGAAGTGGGGGATGTGAAAACGCGGGGTCCCGAGGTGTAGGGTATGAAAAGGGGCGTGGTCACAGATTAGAAGTACAGCGTGACTGGGACCAGACGTGACAAACCTTGAATACCAGAATTTTTTTTTGTTGCATGCTGTATAGTACGGGTCATATGTCATTCTTTTCCCCTAAATGGGAAAAAGGAGTATCCCATTATGGCAGTACCATTTGCTGTTTTTTGTTTGGTTTGGTTTTTTATTTGGGAAAGTGCATAGGTCAGGAATTGAACCCGGGTCTCCCTCATGGCAGGTGAGAATTCTAACACTGGACTACCCTTGCACCCCCTCCCCCAGAATTATTTTTGTTGTGGTGTTTATTTTTTTTTTCATAAAAGACTATTAACGTGTTTTGAGTAAGAACGTTACATAAGGAATGTTAAAGCTATTGATAAACTTTAAAGCAGTCTAAAACCAGAATGAAGATGATGAGAATTAACCATGAGAGTTTTAATCTTGCTGAGTTGGAGGAAATGTTGGAAAGTTGGAAGAGCAGTGCAGAAGGCCAGGGGAGAGGTGGCAAGAGCAGTATTAAAGCCTTAAGCTCTGGATACCAGCACCCCTTCTCGAACCCCCAAGCTATAGAGGGACCTTTCTGCCCTCTCTGATTGACCCACTTCCTGGGGCGTGCACCCCACTGGAGCCACAGGTCACCTTTCTGGAGCTGCCCATCTTGTTCTGGGAACCCAGCCTCCCCTGCCCAATTGTCTGCAGCTGGTTTCCAGAGCCAGTCTCCCATTGCCCGCCCAGGATGGACCATGCCAGGACATGTGTACATCCCTAGTCCAAAGGGCAGACGACTGTGGAAGCGTGCCGGCAGTGCAAGATGCACGAGGGTGGTAGTGTAGCGGTGAGACCATCTTTCCTGTGGGCTCTTGCTCCAGGCCCCACACAAGTTAGGGGCAGGTCTGAACAAGGGGCTGAATGAGAGAGAAAGTAGTAGGACAAAAAATGAGGGTCGGGTGTGAATATACAAACTTGTTTTACCCTCCATGCAGATCACAGATCACACTTGCACACAGTCTATCCCCAAACCAGCTTGGCCCATCACTCCATCGCCTAAACACACAAAATGCTTTGCCGTGACCGCTAGACGCTATTGAGAGAGTATTTTATTTCCAGCTATGCCACAAATTGATGGTGTGACTTCGACAAAGTCAAGAAAAAATTAGTTACTCCTTTAAGTAGGTTTTTTTTAATGGTCTTGAAAATGACCTTCCTCACACTAAGCAACTGTCTACTCATAAACGCACAATAACATACCAACAGTCTAAATGCAAAGATAAAAATTCATGAAAACAACATGGTGTAAATTAAAGATGGCTGAATTGATCTGATCAATATCCCATTACTTTGCATTACAACCCTACAAAGGAAGACTATTTACTTTAAGGAATATTAGGAAAATTGCAGAAGAGGATTTGGCAGGAAAAAAAAACTGGTATCTAGAGAGTGCGGATTGAGTAACAATCTGATCATTGATTGTCTTGAATTAATTCTAGCAAATAAAATTAAATGAAACTATACACCAGAAATCTTTAAAGCAGGCATTTAGAATTTCAGTGCACAGTTCTTTAAGGAAGGTATCGAGATTGAGGCCAAGGTTCTTGCTAACATCTATACAAACAGCATTTGAATTTAAAAATCACCTTCCTATCCCCGCTTGTACTTTTCTTCCAAGTCAGGCAGTATTGTATAGGGAAGACATTACTACTCTAAGAACTGGAGACCTGGTTGCAGTCTAGGCTCACCACTAATTATCTCAAGGTTCTTAGGCAAGGCTCTGGGCTATCCTGGCCTCATCCATGTTATAACATTAGGGTCTTGGACCACACAGGGTCTGTGTTAGTTTGCTAGCTGCTGTAAATAGATATACCAGAACTGGAATGGGTTTTACAAAAGGGGAATTTAATAAGTTACAAGTTCACAGTTCTAAGGCAATGAAAACACCCAAATTAAGGCACCAACAAGAGGTTATCTTAATTCAAGGAAGGTCCATGGGTTAGGATCGCCTCTGTCAGCTGGGTAGTCATGTGGCTACCATCTGACTCTCCAGGTTCTGGCTTG
>PVIY010025047.1:0-37227 GCA_004026745.1 Myrmecophaga tridactyla
TTGTGCTAATCAAATAGTAAGGTACCTCAAATGATTTTTGGAACAAGTTGAGAGTATAATGAGTAAACGTAAATGAACAGTACAAAATATCACTTAGGCGTTCACAGGAATTAGATGCAAAAAATAGTGACATCGCCATTTGCTAAATTGAATCTACAACCTCTCTCCTTTAATGAATTTTATGGGCAAGACTGACTTTAAACATATAAAACATAAGGACCAATTAAATAAATTAATGTGCATCTTATCTTAATTACCCTCCCACCAGCTATTGGGTAGGTATTATCATTATTCCTTGTGGCTGTTAGACTGTTTTGGGCTGTGAGTCACAAAACCAATTTCAAAGTGGCTCAAGCACTAAAGACACGGCTCATTTTGTAATTAGAAGTTGAAATGTTGGGCAGACTTCAGGAGTGGTTGATCCAGCTGCTCAACCCTAGATCTTGAGGACCCTAGATCTTTCTGCTTCTCCACTTTGTTATGTATAATATCAGCTGAATTTTGAATTTTAAGACAGAGTCCCCTCAATTGGCATCTGTGTTCTCAGTGAGAAAGATAAACAGAGAGAGCATTTCTTCCCCAATCATCAAACAAATGCTGTTCCTTTTAGAAAAAAAGATGATGAAAGGAAAGCTGATGGGGTCCAGATTCCCAAACCTATCACTGGCAGGAGGGATGGAATCTCCAGGCCTCCTCCTCTGGAGCTGGGGTTGCATTAGGATAGGGTAGGTTTGCTGTTATGACAAATACCCCCAACCTCTTCATGCTTCGCTCTTGTCCATTATGATCAGCTGGGGGCTCTGCTCAGCATCAGCCACACTTTGAGACCTTCACTGACAGAGCAACCACTACCTGGAGTGTTGCTGATCACCCACAGTAGAGAAAAAGAAAATTCTGGAAAGGCTAGCACTGATAATTCGATTCTCAAGCTTGGAAGTAACACACGTCATTTCCATTCACAGCATATTAGCCAAGACTGAGCATATTGCACACCCCCCAGACACAAGGTGACCAAGTGTCCAGAAAGGCAGAGAACCATAAATACTTGGTGACAACACCAATGATTACCGGAGGGATCAACTGGGCTACTATATGAATGAGAGAGAGGACTCAACTCCAACATGTACTGCATTACCAGTTACAGATGAGTAAACAGATGCTCAGAGAGAAGAGCAATTTTTCCAATGCCATATAGCTCAGTGGTCAAGTTGGGATCCATCTCCATATCAGCTTGGCTTGAATGCCCCTATTTTTTCCATTGTACCATGCTGCCTGTTATAAGGTGCAGTGGGTAGCACTGTGTGATTGCACGGCACTTGGAAGTCCTCCTGCAAAAACAGCTTCTAATATCTCTAATGGTTGTTATGCCTTTAATAAAACCAAGGTCTCTTTTATTTTATACCATTAGAAATAAAGTTTAGGGTAAAATATCTAGGAAAAGTGACAGATGAGGCTAACGTCTCATCAAGGTAAAAAATAACTAAAATCATCTTCTTTACTAAACATAGTAGAGAGAAGAAAATAATGTTATTTATGTATTCATTCATCCATTCATTCATTCAACAAAAGACTATTGGGTGCCCCCTATATGCCAGGCACTGTGAACAGTGCTGGGGATGTAATGATGTACAAAAGCAGACATATCCTGGAGCTTCTAGTCTTAGCTGATGGGATGGTTGCAGTGGAGGAAAAGTGAGGATGCAGAAAGATAAGAAGGGTATATTGGATGCTATCTCCCAATAGCTTTCCTGGAATAATAAGTCCTAGAGGCTATTAAGTGTTGGTCTTAAAATTGTGCTGTATTTACACAGACCTGATATTGGAGGCCATATGAAACTGTGAAAGTAGTTCCTGATTTCCCTCTGTGGGGTCTGAAATCTAGCCAAAAACATTATGTACTGTGTTTTTGTATAAGTAACAGATAAAAGCTTTAAGAGGAAATGCCACTCCTGACACATATACACAGAAGCCAAGGGATATGTGAACAGATGGGGACATCAGAAGTTCCACGTTTTCATTTAGGTGCTTTACTTGCAGAGGGCTCATACTTTGAATCAGCTGGACCTGGTTTAATTCTGAGCACATCTATATTCTGATTAGGTGACCCTGGGTGACTTTTTAACAGTCTGAACTTCTGTTTCTTCACCTGTAATATACAGATAATTGCGTTCATTTCATGGGTTACTGGAAAGATTCAATGGGAAAATGAGGGTAAAACACAAAGCACAGCATCAGAAATACAGTGGACACTTAGTAAAGGTTTGTTCTCATCCCTTTTATCTCTGCCAAGAATCAGTTAAGGATCAAAATGTTCTTTCACAAATATCATAATTAGAGGGGAAAGATTTTCTGTTCAATATGGCACTCCATAAATGTAGTTAGAGGGGAAAGAGTTCCTGTTCAATATGGTACACATAAGCATTTGAGCTTGTCCCCATCTTGAACTCCATTATAATAATAATACAGGATTTTTAAAGGCATAGAGCCATAAGAACAAATATATCAGGAAACAACCACTATCATACTTTGAAAACTGGAGAGATAATCAACTTCATACCCTTTAGAAAACTAAATCCTAAAAGTCAGTAATGCAGAAAGCTGAGGACTAAACTAAATTATACCACAAAATCCCCCAAAAGTTTCAGTAATGCACATTAATAGGTACCATGGAAGTGGAAGGGTTACTTGAAAGTGTATTACAGAGAAATTATACCCCCAGATCCTTCCCTCACTGTGTGAAGCTGCTGACTGCTGCCTCTCATTTCAGCAGAGAATTGTAGTTGTGTTTATCAGGTACAGTTACGGTAAGAGTATAATGCTGAAAACAGGAGATTGAATAAAATTATGTACTTCAGATACTGAGAATTTCTGTCTTCTCCCACTCTCCTCTCCAAGCATTGGCAACTAGCAATATGCTCTCCAGGGAGGAGATTGGAAGATGTTTCTCTGAAAAATCTATATAGACCAAAACTAGAAGACTCTGACATTGGGAAGTGTCCAGAGAAATAACCCAGTGGGCCCACACAGATATACAACCACATGCCAGCTTTTTAGAACCCACTCATAAATAAGAATAGAAATCAAATGACTTATGAAATACAAAGACAAAAACAGGCAAATTGGAGAAGCAACTTTGCTAAGGAAAAAATATCAAAATAAAATACTTTAATTAATATCTTCCAAGAGATATAAAAAATTCTACATTCATAATACTGTAGAAGATGGTATAAAAAGGAGTAGTCATAGAACAAAATATAACTCTTGAAATAAAATATATAATGGCAGAAATACAAATCTTAAGAGAAGATAAGTTTGAGGGTAGATCGAAGAAGAGAGCAAAGAGACAATGAAAAGACCAGACTAGCCAGTCCACCATCTGAATAACAGGAGTTCCCAGAATGAGGGAACAAAGCAAAGAAAGAAAAGTTCTGAGAACGAGAGGACAAATAAAATGAAGAAAAGGAAATCATTCAAAAAATAATTGCAGAAGGTTTCTAAGAACTGAAAGACATGTATTTCTAGATTGAAGGAATTTACCAAATTCCCAGTATAATGACTGAACATGGTACAGCATCATAAAATTCTGAAACACCAGAGACAAAGAGAAGATCCGTTAAGTTTCCAGAAAGAAAAAGTTTAAAGTGGTTTTATACAAACGATTGAGATTCATAATGGCATTGCATTTCTCAACAGCTTGCTGAAAGCAAGAAGCTAAAGGGTCACAGCTTTCAGAATTCTAAGAAAAAAACTTATTTCCTATAAAGAATTCAATACCCAGACACTTGATTGAAAGTATCTTAAAATGTTTTAAGACAAACAAAACATTAAGAAATTTACCTACCATCTGGTAAAGTACAAGATATGCATCCCCAAAGACCCTACAATCCCACTCCTACACATATGCACTACAGATATGTATGCTTATGTGCACCAGGATACAAGTCAAAAAAATGTTCATTTCAGCCTTATAGAGGCTCAAAAATTGGCAACACCTCACAGGTCTATTAATTGTAGAATGCAACAATAAACAGTGATAGTCATAAAATAGAATATTATGCAGTGGCAAAAATAAACTACTGCAGATACACATTGATTGCTTTAAAGACATAATATTGAATCAAAGAACCATATGCAATATAATAATACTGTATGAATATATTCATGCAACTCGAAACAGGAAGTATTAAACTAGTAATATGTAGGTAGTCATAATTAGGTAGTAAAAATGTAAAGGAAAGCAAGGAAATTAATATCCTAGTAGTCAAAAAAATATTTACCATTGGTGGAGAGAATTACCAGTAGTGGAGAGAAAGGATTTAAGACCAGGAAAGGGAATGCCAGGAAGCTGCTGGAGGGCTGGTAATGTTCTGTTTCTTGACTCAGGTGGGAGGGGGAGGGCTACCCACATGTTTTGTTTTAAATTTAAGGAGAACTCCTATACATTATCCACCTTTCTATATTTGTGTAATATGTCAAGTAAATAAATGTAAATGCATCTGCTCATTTCATAAAAAAAAATTGCTTCGAAGCCCCTTTGAATTGCAATAGTGCAGCAAAACCACAAGTAAACCACTGCCTGTTAACCTGTTATTTCAAATATAAACCAAATCCCCCCCCCAAAAAAAAGATATTTACCTACCAAACACCTATTCTGAAGAAACTATGGGAGAAAATGCTCCACCAAAATAAAGCCTTATAAAAGATGTAAAACAAAGTCATAGGATCCAAAAAACAGGAAACACAAATAAAAGAGAGCCCCCAAGATGATAATGACAAGAAATCTTCAGATGATAGTTTGAGAGAGAGTAGCCAAAACTAGAAAGCAGCCAATCCAAAATGAAGCAGGTCAGAAGAACCCAAGGTTGATTCTTCAAGAAGATTAAATTAATAGAATATCTAAAAGAGATTGACAGAGCTGGGTTTGAGTTTAGAGTTGAATTAATATATACATGAAAACCACATGTGTTGAAAAGTTAATCTTTGACTCTAAACAATACATAATGTTGGAAAGAAAAGGAAAAATAATCACCATTAATTCCATGGCTTAGATCTGATTAGCATTTATATAGTCAAACCAATATAAATACGGTATATATCTCAAACAAAAATTATAATGCAATTACATCAGGAGGATGAAAGAATAGATGGTGGGGTGGGGTATGGTTAGGACAAGGCAGAAAAATAAGATAAGCTCAATATTTACCTCTCCTCATAAGAAGACAAGCGATAATAGATAAACTGAAAAAAAAAAGTTTTTAAGTTGCAATATAAGCATGTTGCTTAAAGAAAGGGAGGTAACTACCAAAAGAATCAACTAAAATAATTGAAATAGTCGCCTCAGGGATAGGGAAATGATGGAGTGTATATTATGTGTGTGTATGTGTAAATATTATAGGATTTATTATAGGAATTTGGCTTACACAACCATGGGGGTTGGGAAGTGTTCAAGTTTGCAGGCTGCCAGAATGCGATGCACTAGAAACAGAATGGCTTTTAAAAAGAGGAATTTGATAAGTTACAAGTTTATAGTTCTAAGGCTGTGAGAATGTCCAAATTAAAGCAAGGAATAGAAATGTCCAGTCTAAGGCAACCAGGGAAAGATAGCTTGGTTCAAGAATACCGATGATGTTCAGGGTTTCTCTTGCTGGAAAGGCACATGGCAAGCATGGTGACATCTGCTAGCTTTCTCTCCAGTTTCTTGTTTCATGAAGCGCCCCTGGGGGCATTTTCCTTCTTCATCTCTCAAGTTCTCTGGTGGCGTGGGCTCTCATGGTTCTCCTGGCTCTAAAGCTTTTTCCAAAATGTTTCCTCTTCTAAAGGATTCCAGTAAACTAATCAAGACCCACCTGGAATGGGTGGAGTTTTATCTCCCTCTAATCAAACGTTAATACCCAAAATTGGGTGTGTCACATCTCTGCAGAGATAATCTAATCAAGTTTCCAGCCTGCAGACCTGCAGTGTTGGATAGGGATTTAAAATAAACAGCTACCTCCACAAGATGGATCAGGATTAAAACATGGCTTTTCTAGGGTACATAATCCTTTCAAACTAGCACAGGAAGTATGAATTCCGGAGGGCAGACTGCAAATTGGGAGTTCTGATGAAGCTTTCAATGAATTCCCAAAGAGAAGCTGACTAGATGAAATAGAAATGGAAATTTTTTTCTGATTGCTGAAATCATCAGTTCTTCCTTTGAGGCCTTCAACTGGTTGAATGAGATTTCTCTCATTACTGAAGGCAATCTCCTTTGTTGATTACAGATATAACCAGCCATAGATTCAATCAATTGATTAATGATTTAAATCCACAAATGCCCGCACAGTAACAACTAAGCCAGTGCTTGCTTGACCAAACAATTGTATACCATAACCTAGCCAAGTTGACGCTTAACCATCACAATAAACCTTATAAAACTCTGTGTACTATTTGACTATGTGCACATCAATAAAATAAAAGCTAAATGAAAAAAAAAATAACTAGAAGAGAAATGATAGGCTATTCAATAAATATTGTTGTTTCCATAGAGGGAAAATTTAAACTATTTGCAGCCTCTCATCTACAACACAAATGAGCTCATACGTTATCAGTAAATAAAGGAATTAGGTCAGTATAATGTGGAAGTCATGTTGGTTTATATTCAACCATCAAGTTAAAGTGTTTACCATCAAGTAGCAGCAACTGACTCCAAAATACACTGAAATAATGGCATGCACAATCTACAAAAGACTGTGGTTTTATACACAGTGCTGTTTCAGCCCACGTTTTTCTTGGTTTAGTTTGGTAATATGCTCATAGTGAGGCCCTCCCTATCTTTGCATATTTTCCATTATTGCCATACTTATCAGCCTCAATCTTTCCTTATTCCCCAAACTATATTTATTTTTTTTCTTTTTAAGTAGAAATCTATATTTACTATAGCATATAATTATTTATTGGGCATTTGAATTGTCTTTTAAACAGTGCTTGTAGCTTTATCAGAGTTCTTATTGTTTTTTTAGTGCTCTGATTACAGCTGGCTTGGATTTTGAGTGCTCTTCCCTAACTTTATTTTTTCTATAAGCCCCTTTTATATTTAATGTGTAATTTTGTAGAATGTGAGCATTTTTAGGACTGCTTTATCATTTATAGCAGAAATTCTTGCACCTACTTCATATCATATGCAAATGATTTAAATTCTAAGCATTCTTTTAAAAACTACCAAAACAGAGTGTGTGGTAGGCAGAATTCTAAGATGGATCCCAAGATTCCACCTTCTAGTATAAAAACCCCATAAAATATCTTATCCTTAAGTATGGGCAGGACCTGAAAATATGATGACTATCAAGCTTATGATTAGGTTATGCTAAATGGCAAAGGTGAAGAGATTTTTACAGATGTAAAGGTCCTTAATGAATTAATTTTGAGCTAATCCAATGAGCATGTATCCTAGGTGGGCCTGACCTAATCAGGTGAGGCTTTTTAAGAGCCTCTAGAGGTCAGAAAACTGGGGAGACAGAGGTGCTCCTGCTGGTCCTGAAGGAGCAAGCTGTCATGACAGCAGCAAGGATATGAATTCTGCTCTGTGCACTTGGAAGAGGACCCCAGTCTCAGATAAGATCCCCAGCCCAGACAACATAGTAACAGAATTTCTGGGGAAACTGAAGAGTAAATGTATATTGTTTTTGGCTGCTAAGTTTATGATAATTTGGTATGCAGCAACACAAAATGAATACATATGGAAAAAAATAATTTTATCCCATTATACTATTTTAATTATCTTTTTTTATGTTTTAATATAACACCATTATTAAGATATACTCCACATACCATACAATTAACCCATTTAAAGTACATGTATTTTAATTATCTTAATTTTAATATTTTAATTATCTTAATTTGGGTCTTTCCTAAAGCAGACATGAAACCCAAAATCTGAAAAGGAGAATTTTGAGTCATTTGATTTCATAATCTTTTAAAACTGCTAGATGGTTAAAAAAAAACTCACCCTGAATAGTATTAAATTCCAACAACTAAAGGAAAATATTTTACCATATGAACATAATCACAGAGAGAGTGGATTTGCCCCCTGAAAAGAGAGGCCAGCAGCTTCCTATCTGACATGGTCAGTCAGTGTTTGGTCAGTGCTGCAGTATGCAAGATGAAGAATGGGGTGGGCCATCCTGATAGGGAAGTAGAGCAGAGATGGGCTCCCAATGTCTCAAATTCAGAGTTGGAACTCAGAATGTGCTTTTTAAAAAAATAAAAATAGTAACCATAGAACAGAATCCATGGCAGAGCAGGCACTGCATCTTTGCAAGTTGGCAAGCAGAAATCTCTTCCCATTCCCCACCTGAAGTGGTGATAAGAAAGGCTCTCTGCTAACATAACAGAAAAAGAGGACATCAGAGCTACAAAGCCATTTGACTTACCTATGCTATGGGGGGTGGGCCTGACCTAATCAGCTGAGGGTTAAAAGCGCCTCTAGAAGTCTAACTTATTTAAATTCAGTGGAATTTACTCAGTTATTTGTCATTTCCTTCATTAAAAGGTGAAAGAGTACAAGAAAAAAAATTCAATATCTAGTTCTGTTTAAAACATGCCTCTTCTATATATGTATAACCTGGTATTTAGAGATAAGAATGAAGCTGATCAGGCCAGGATTAAGGTAATTCAGAACACAGGGGTAAGGAAGACATTGTCTATATTTTAGAACCACAAATACTCTTTGAGACCAAAGGAAGAAAGCTTTATTTTTTCCAGAAACTGAATTTTCTATAGCACATAATCTAACTCAACTTGTCTAGATAGCTCATTTGAACAATCAAAACACAGGGAGTCCAGAATAAGAATGAAGGTCTTTAATCCTATATAGCTTAATGTAATGCCTGATACATCCTAGAATATATTAAGCAGATAATTAAAAAGTATTGGCAAAATCCCTTGAGGGATGAGAGACAAAATATGGAACTATTAAACTTTACCATCAGGGAAACCCCTGACATTGTGTCCAACATTAGGGATACCCAAATCAATAGGCCAAGCCCTTGATCTTGAGGCTTACACTTGTGAAGTTTTCATAGGTAGTGGAGAAGCTTAGCCTACCTATAGATATGCCTAAGAGTTACTTCTGGAGGACCTCTTCTGTTGTTTAGATGTGGCCTCACTCTCTCTAAGCACAACTCTGCAAGGGAAACCACCTCCTCCCCCGCCTGTGGGACATGACATCCAGGGGTGAAAGTCTCCCTGGTGGCATGGGAGATGACTCCCAGGGGTGAATCTGGCCCTGGCACTGTGAGATTAAGAATTCCATCCTGACCAAAAGAAGGAAAAGAAGCATAACTAATAAAGCATCAGTGGCTGAGACAGTTCAGATAGAGTCAAGGGGCTATGCTGGAGGTCACTCTTATACAAGCTTCAGTTAGACATTGCTATTTATCAAACTCCACCCAAAACCCTTCCAGTCAGTCCCTAAAGAACACCTAGGGCAATATACAAGATTCCACAAGGGTTCCATGCACTAGGGTAACTTTCCAGAAATCTATAACCTCCAGATGGGTCCCTGGACCAAATAAGTCCTGAAACTTATAGGGCCTAGCCTCTCCAAATCATCAGCTAGTTCCATCTCCCTACCCTATATTACTGACAGACCCTTCCAACATGAAAAAGTTAGAATGGCCATAGCCCAAATATCCCTAAAGAGTGGGATAGAAAGATCAAAGGTGATGGTGGAGTTATACTGAGGGTTTAACAAACGAATAAGATTGCTGAATCACTAAATTGATATCTCATTTAGTCTCCAGTATCTTAGAGCAGCTAGAAGTAAAAATCTAAAATTGTGGAATTGTAACCCATATCAAACCCTGAAATCTGTTCTACAACTAATTGTGTTGCTGAGTTTTGAAATTTACTGCTTTTTTGTATATACAATATTTTTCATGAAAAAAGAAGAAAAAAAGTTGATTGTGATGATAAAAAAATGTTTATTCCTTCTAGCCTCCAATGTTCTGGAGCTGCTAGAAGGAAAACTTTGAGATAATGGTATGGTAGCCCATGACAAATTCTGGGATCTGTCCTGTAACTACTTCTTAAAGAGTGCTTTGAAAATTATTGCTTTTTTATTTCTTTGCTCTGTATATATGTTATATTATACAATAAAAAAATTTTAAAACAACAACAACATGCCTCTTCCAAGAAAAGTCCTGAGGACAGGATACTTTCATCCCAGTTTTCAGTCCCGACAATGACATCCTGAACTGTGAGAATCAAGGATGAAGACAATACACTGGAAGTTTGGACAGTCCGTCATCAGCAAAGATTACCTTCAGCTCCACGGATTATATTTATTAATCCAACAAGACCCAGACACAGACATTTTGGAAAGATTTTTAAACAGCTAACATTGGAACAATTTTGGCATGATTAAATTGTCTTTAGGAAATATGCCACTTTTAGTTTGCTAAAGTTGTCAGACTGCAATATACAAGAAATGGGTTGGCTTTTATAAAGGGGATATATTAATTTACAAGCCACAGTTCTGAGGCCATAAAAATGTCCAAATTAAGGCATCCAGAGAAAGATACCTTGACTCAAGAAAGTGATGGTGTCTTGAATACTTCTTTCAGCTGGGAAATCACGTGGCTGGTGGCTGCTGGTACTTTGGCTTCTGGTTTCAAACAGCTTTCCTGGGGGCATTTTCTTTCTATATCTCCAAATGTCTCTGTCTGTGTGGGCTCTGAAACTTCTTCCAAAATGGTTCCCTTTTAAAGGGCTCCAGTAAGCAGATTAAGACCTACCTTGAATGGGAGGAAACACATCTCCATGGAAACAACTTAATCAAAAGGCTCCACCCTAAACAATAGGTCTGGCCCCACAAGGCTGGACCAGGACTGAAAGAACATGGCTTTTCTGGGATATGCAACAGCCTCAAACCAGCACAGTGCCTGACTTTTGAGGATAATGTTTAGGTGAGAAAGAGTCATATTCCCACACAGCCCACTGCATAATAACAGGGGAGAAGCAGAATTCTTTTTATTTTATTATTTTATTTTTTTAAATACCAAAAAACACCAAACAAATGCAAACATTCCTATTTTGATCATTCCGTTCTACATATATAATCAGTAATTCACAATATCATCACATAGTTGCATATTCATCATCATGATCATTTCTTAGAACATTTGCATCAATTCAGAAAAAGAAATAAAAAGACAACAGAAAAAGAAATAAAACGAAAACAGAAAAACAAAGATTATACATACCATACCCCTTACCCCTCACTTCCATTGATCACTAGCATTTCAAACTAAATTTATTTTAACATTTGTTCCCCCTATTATTTATTTTTATTCCATATGTTCTACTCATCTGTTGACAAGGTAGATAAAAGGAGCATCAGACACAAGGTTTTCATAATCACACAGCCACATTGTGAAAGCTGTATCATTATACAATCATCGAGAAGCAGAATTCTGGTTGCGTGAGAGACTTCTGGGTGGTTTTCTGATGTTTGGGGCGTTGCGCTACGTTGACTACAAAGAAAACTAATTAACTAAATCATTTAGGCTTTTTTCAAACTTCTCACCTGAAATAACCAGAAAATTGCAAGAGGTTGTTTTTACTATGAGAGTACTAAGTGTGGGTGTTTCAATTATTTGTATGAATTCTTCCATTGTCCACTTCAGCTTTGTTGGGTGGAAATACTCCAAGTCTAAAAAGATACCATCACAGAATTTTAAGAAAGTATGTTGGCAAAAGAATCGTGTTTCACAGATTGGGGGTCCCAGAGTTAGGAAGGAACGAAACTGCCAAGCTGGACAGCTTGTTACTTCTCCATCTAAAGACCAGGCAGATTATGTACAATTCTTCCTGGCTCTGTCGGCGCCTCCATTTCTTAGAATTCACTCAAGAAATTAATGGGATTCTGTAGGATACCTCGAGTCCAGCACTTTGCAACATGCAGGGCAATAATTATGCTCAATTACAGCCTAGCGTGTGGTCTCTGGCTCCATAAAAATCTCCCCACATCAGACCAATCTTCAAGGAGAAGAGGAGACTTTTATGGCACTCTTCAGCACTGTTAATATCAATCCCTAATTTATTCTCCAGGGGACTTCCCCCATCTCAGATCTGTCACCAGCTCCATGAAATCCCCAGGCTAACACTTTATGTGATGGCATCAATGCTTCCAAAGAATGTTGAGACCCGGCCTTATTCAAAGAGGAGCAAAAGATTCTTACTTCATTCCTCCTCCCACCTTATAGAAATGGATCCCTGTTGAGGTAAAATGGTTGGAAAATAAGTCAGAAGCGAAGCTCAGAGGTGACCACACAGAAAACAGCCCACACTCGGGGAAAGATTCATTTTAAGGCTTTAGCCAAGCCTGCTTGTTTGCTCCTTCCTGCCAGCACACACCCACCAGTTGTTTTTTGAACAAGCATAAGAGAAACCAAGCCAAGTCAAACAAAAGAAGCCTGGGACAGCAAGGCAGGCAGGCTCCAGAGGCATGTGCTACCTGCCCAAGGGGGGCACTCCAGATAAGCAACAGCCTGGGGTTTCCTTTTTCCTAACTAAGACTCTGGGCACAGTGGATGAATTCCAAAGGCTGAGAGCTGACTTGCATTTTAAGAGTTTGTTGTGCTCTGTGAGATTGAGAATGTCTCAAAAACATTGGCTACTTGGTTCGAGTCTTCATAATGTATTCATATGCACGTATTTCAAGGGATTCCAACTAGGGCAGTTCTTTAGGAAGCCCTTGGTTTCATCTTACCACTAGAAAGCAGAACTTAGCCAGAATAAGAAGAGTTTGATGTGGAGGAGAAGGAGAGGGAGGGTAACATTGTGGTCAAGAAGTTGACATCAGATAAATGACAGAGAGGACAAGCAATACACAACGAAATAACCATAAATGGCTACAATATTAAAAAAGCAAAATTACGCTTCTATTCCTATGAAGTGGTCATAAATGAGTCTTATATATTGATTATCCAAAGGGCTCCCAATGTTCTATAAAGTAGTTTATAGCACACAATAACTCTATTATAAATTTGATGTAAAATTAATATGCCAGCTTTAAGCATTAAACATTTTATTTATCTCCTTTGTAGAATTTAGAATCAATTGGAGGATCAGTTTAGATGTTCCCAAATCAGAAAAAAGTGTCAACTTGGATTATCTGATATATATACCTTACTTTTCTTCTATAAATTGTCCAGTAACAAACAGAAAATTCAAAATCCCGCCAATGATAAGGCAGCACTCTGAAAAATACATCCTGCAGTTTCACCTTTCACCATTAGGAAACACTTACATTGGAAACACTGAGGGGGCTCAGAAAACTGACAGGGGAGTTTAAATTCATGAGCGTGATTTGAGATGGAAAGTTCTAGGCTGGAAGAAAGAACACTTCTCATATCGACTGTTTATAAAGTGAAGGCTGCTGCAGTTGGCTGCAGACTGGGGATCCTCTTCTTTGTGAGAAGACCCCCAAACCCTTTTGTTTATGTTAGAAATCATGTAGTTAGGAAGGCAGGCTGGGGCAGTTGGGAAACTCATCTTTGGAAGCATCTGAACAAAATCTGTTAATCTGGAGGGGTTAAGAGGATGGCTGCTGGGGTGGACCTGGGGTAGGGATGGCAGGGCAGTGAGCTTGGTGTGTGAGGTTGGACTTCCAATACATGTGAAATATGTATTTCTGAAGGGGACTTGTGAATCTGGGTGGATCCATCATGCCTTAAAAAAGGCTTGTCTGAGTAGTATGGACCCTCTCAACCCCAAGGGACACAGAAAATGGCTTCCTCTTTATCTCTCTTCTGTGGCCTCTAAAAAGCAATTCCTGTTCCTTGTGGGAAACCCACGCTCTCATGCTGCTGCAGAATCCCTTAGCTTATCTTTATTCCCATCCTCACCCCTGGGGAGATCATTTTCTTACCGTCTCCCATCAAAGCTGTCTTAAGTCCCCTTCTCCTAGGGTCAATTCCCACCTAAGGAGGAGAAGCTAGGGCATTAATTGCTAGTAACGGTTAAACGGGAAGTCCCTAGCTCATTTGCATTTTAATAGAGCTCTTTCAGGCCTTGGTGGGGAAGTTAATAGAGTGGGTTTTTCTGGCATCTCAGAGAGACCAGTACAGAAGATAAATTAAGGTACCCCTTACAGCAGGGTCCTCTACCTCTCCCATCCCTTAATGTTTCTGCTCCCAAACACTTCCGGGGGAGTCTGCTGTTACCTGAGGTCCTGAGCACCCCACTTAGCATTTTGCAAGTCACCTCCTCACGGGTATATCTAGCCCCCAGGATACCTCCCTCTAAAGGATTCTGGGGGACCCCCCCCCAATCCTGACTGCTTCAACCCCTCCTAAGTTCAGCACACTTCTCTTCCCTCCCCTGTGCCTCATTCCAGAGACTGAGAATGATGCAAAGGGGAAGAGCAGGGAGAGAAACGGCTTGCATCGTAGACACTGGTGCAAATTCACAGGTGTGGAGAATTAACAGATTCCTCCCCAGACACTAGCAGCATGAGGGATTCTCCTCTGCCTCCCCAGGGTGAGCTGGATGTGATCACATTAGCATGAACACCTGAGTCTCACTAACTCTAAGCAACCATTTGTCCAGTAAAAATTTCAATTTGTGCAGTTTTCTCTCCTGCTCCACATATTTCTGGGAATCTCCAGAGTGCCTATTACACATGCCATAAGGAAGCCTATGGCCTCTCTCTCGGCAGGGAGGCTATATTTTCACTTGCTCTCCTTCTGCCATCCTGGTAGGGGCACAGATTTGTGCCACTAGTCTAAGAAGAGTTCAACAATGTCTGCTGGGAAGGAACACTCACTTTTCTAACTCACTTAGGGAAGAAGCACAGTGTCCTAAATATTATGATACTGGGATTCAGTGTGATGGGACTTGCAGAGTTATGGGGTACCAGTATCTAAGCTATATTAGAATCCTGATCCCTTACTATTGTCAGGCCTGGCTGAAAGATATGGCTTGCCATACCAGATTCTTTCTTCCCAGGACTCATTGTCCTTCCCTGAATCTGTACTGCCATCAGAAGCCTCCTCCCAGGCCTCTACAGAGCATTCTCTGGAAGGGCGGTTTCATTCTAGAAACTTCAAGAGTCACTTTCCTCAGAGGCATTGACTTGACTCAAATGCAACCAGGGAGCCGCCAGAGCTCACACTCTTGCCTTCAGAGAGGGATTTGCATGGTTGTCGGTGATACCTTTTGAAGCCTTCTGAATTGGTCAGGATTCTCTAGAGAAACAGAACCAAGAGGAGATATCTGTAAATATGAGATTTATAAAGGTGTCTCACGCAACTGTGGGTGGAAGAGTCCAAAGTCCGTAGGGCAGGCTGTGAAGCTGGCAGCTCTGATGAAGTTCTGGACGAACTCCACAGGAGAGACTTAATGGTTGAAAAAGCAGTGAAAGAGTCTTTTTTCACCCTTAAAATCCTTCAGCTGATTGGATTATTTCTTTGTGGGAGGCATGCCTTAGTTGATAACAGATTAATCAGCCACAGATGCAATCAACTGACTGATGATTTAATACACTAGCCTTACAATTTATCAACCAGCCATGAAATAACTTTGCAGCAATGGTCAGGCCAATGCTGCCTGACCAGACAATTGGGCATCATCACTTGGCCAAGTTGACACCAGAACCTAACCATCACACCCTCTCTTACCAAAAACAGAGATGGGTCTCAGTGCATGCCCCTGTAATGGCAAGGAAAAGAGGACTTCATCCTTGGCTGGAGCACCATACTAAGATGCTGCAAGGGAGGCAGGGACCACAGTACAAAGAGAAGAAGGCTGGTATGTCAGTTCACTCATGTACTCAGGTTGAATGGTGGGAGCTGAATGCCTGAGGTTCCAGAGGCATATACTGAGCTTTGAGAATCAAGAACTGGGTGCAATTCAGATACTGAGTGCCTTTCAGAAGGTGGGTTTGAAAGTCTCTGCTTAAATATTGCAACTGGTGGCCCTATTACAGAGAGTTTTAGACACAGGAGCCTCCCACATAGTAGGCTGAGCACTCCATAATGAAGCACTTGCTGTAGTCCTCAACCCCAGCCTGGAAAAGGGAAAGCACTTCTGATGGTGAGAAGGAGGATGCCAAACCTTCACAACCACAACCGAACTGTGGAGGTTAAAGCAGGCATGAATCCTTGCACTTTAGAGAACTGGCTGGCTGGGACTTTAAAGACCACAAGTCGAGAGCCAGCACTACCCAAGTCCAAAGTGGGAAAATCTTGGGTAAATCTTGACTCAATGAAGTGAAATCACACACCATTTTGGTTGTAGGGAAGAGACCATCACCTGGCAGCACACAGCCTGCCTAGCAGTTCAGATGCTAGTTTGCGTGGGAGCATCAGGAAACAAGGTGGGAGGCAGAGATGAGCCAGCCCACCCTTTGAATAATGGACTCTGATAACCTGGAGGATGGAAGTCCAGAGTGAGGCGCAGAACCTTCATGCAGCCACAGATGCAATCTGGATTGTTAGGAGCAAAACAGATGGTGGGCAGAGTGACATGCTGCGTCCAACAACCTCCCTCCTTCCTAAAAGGAGGCTAACAAAGGCTCCTTTGGACCTGGGACTTGTCAGACCAAGGCTGCAGCAGGCAGGTGATCCAGAGGAATCTGGAATTCTGAGTCTGGCGGTGTTACTGGAAATTAGGTCCAGAGAAGAAGCCGTCCCCTCTGGCCAACCTCAATTTCTATCCATGCAGCTCCCAGCCCTCAGTTCGTGTAGGCTCTCAAATGACATCCCCAAAGTCAGAGGGCGCTCTGTCTGGGGTCCCAGAATGGTGAGAAAAAGAGGAAAAGGAGACAGGGTGGGGGTGGGAAGGGTGGCAGAGGCCCTGGAGTGGACAGAGAAGGGTAGGTTATCATTCAGTAGGGAAGCTGCACATTATGCACCCTTGCATGTAAAGTCTGCCATTGCTAGTTTATAGAATATATGACCCTAGGGACAGAAGTGTGAGACAGAGCAAAGTGCCCCAAACAAATGACCACGTGCTGGTTTGAATGTGTGGTGGACCCCGGAAAAGCCATGTCCTTTAATCATCATTCAATACTGCTGGCTGGGAGCATTTTGATTGTTCCCATGGAGATGCAACCCAACCAATTGTAGGTGGTAACTTTTGATCAGATAGCGTCCATAGAGTTATGACTCCACCCATTAATCCTTTAAAAGAAGAAACATTTTGGAGAGAGCCCTTTTTTGTAGAGCCATGGAGAAAGCCAGCAGACACCACCATGCTCACCATGTGCCCTTACAGCTGAGAGAGAAACATTCAACGTCATCAGCCTTATTGAACCAAGGTATCTTTCCCTGGATGTCTTAGATTGGACATTTCCATAGATTTGTTTTCATTGAAACATGTTCTCAGCTTTAAAACTGTAAACTAGCAACTTATTAAATTTCCCCTTTTAAAAGCCATTCCACTTCTGGTATATTGCATTCTGGAAGCTAGCAAACTAAAACACAGCATATCCCATTAACCTCCAAGAACAAATATTTAGGTGCAGTTGATGAAGACTTTTGCAGATACTGGGAAGAAGAACACACTAGGGAGAAAGAGGGATAAAAATGTTCCTCTTGCACTGGCACCTTGTATTCTTCATGACTCTTGGTTGCAAATGACAGTAACCCAGACCATATTAAGAGGGGAAAAAAGAAATGTATTAGCTTAGGGAAATGTTAAATACAGGAACAGTGCTCCTCTCTGGCAAAATTAGATCCAAAGGCATGGACAAAGTTATCTGGAAAATATTGCTTTGTCTGCTTCCTTCTCAAGTAGGCCCCCTCTTCCCTTATGGGACAAAGATGCCATCCACTGCCCCAGGCTTTCAATCCATGGTTGAACAATTCCAAAGGAAAGAGAACTCTTTTCTAATAGCTCCAGCAAAAGCTCAGGCATTGATTCCAACTAGCCCAGTTTGGTCATGTGCCCATCCCTGGGCCCATCCCAGTGCTCTAATGGGCCCCTCCTGGGTCACCAACTCCCTTTGGAGCCTGGAGGAGAGGGAGGAGAAGCCATTTGAAAGGGAGGCTTGAGATGGGAGGTGTCCACTCTCCAAAGGAAAATCCTTGGGCAATTGCATCATAGGTAAATGCCAGGGTAGGCCTCAGATTTCTTACTGTAAAATGGGGACAATATGTATTGTATGGGTATATTGAGAGGAAAATGAGGCCACACTAAAAGTCCAGTAAATGTTAGATATCAATGGCCTCTATTCCCAACCTCCCTATTCTAGTTTGCAAGCTACCAGAATGCAATACACCAGAAATGGAATGGCTTTTAAAAAGGGGAATTTAATAAGTTGCAAGTTTACAGTTCTAAGGCTGAGCAAATGTCCAAATTAAAGCAAGTCTATAGAAATGTCCAGTCTAAGGCATCCAGGGAAAGATACCTTGGTTCAAGAAGGCCAGTGACATTCAGGGGTTCTCTCTCAACTGGAAAGGCATATGGTGAACATGGCAACATCTGCTAGCTTTCTCTCCTAGCTTCTTGTTTCATGAAGCTCCCCTGGGTGTGTTTTCCTTCTTCATCTCTAAAGGTCCCTGGCTGCGTGGGTTCTCGTTGCTCTTTCTAAAATGGTTCTCTCTTAAAGGGCTCCAGTAAGCCACCTCACCTTGAATGGGTGGAGATACATCTCCATGGAAACTATCTAATCAAAAGTTACCACCCACAATTGGGTGGGTCACATCTCCATGGAAACAATCAAAAAGCTCCCACCCAGCATATTGAATGAAGATTAAAGGATATGACTTTTCTGGGGTCCACAACAGATTCAAACTGTCACACTCCCCTATCACCTCCAGCTTAGATTAAACAAAATGAAGGTAACTATCTCATCTGTTTTCTCCATTGCTGTTTCCTATTCCTGATATACAGTAGTCACTCAGTCAACATTTGTTGGATGAATGAATGATGAACAAATAGATGAATGAGTTTCTGCTGAATTCTTACTCTTTAAATGTCAGCTCCCAAGCCTTCCCAAACATAATTAATCATTTCCTTCTCTGTGCTAACAGGTCTTTTTTATTAACCCCTCTAGGACCTCTATCTGCCAGAATGAAAACCAAGACTGTGTGAGTCAGCTCTATTTCTCATACAATGTATGTTGCTGAATGGAAAAGATCACCAGGTCCAACCTCCACCCTTATGGATGTTGTCACAGAGGCCCAGACAAGTTAAAACATTTGCCCAATGCCACAGAGCTTCCCAGCTGAGTATTATTTCTAGTCCAATACTCTTCCTTCTACTGTAACTGAGAAATCAGAATTTAAGGGATGATTTTTATTACTTAATTATTATGTAAATATTCCTTATTGCATTCTGGTATATTGGAGGAGACAGAAGGAAATACCTGAAATCTCTAAATTGTAATCCAGGTGCCTTGATCTCTGATAATGACTGAATAGCCTTTATTTTCTGTCCCTGCCATGGTACAAACCTTGTGACTAACTTAATTTGTACTTAGTTATCCAGTCTTTCAACTTTAGGGTCCTGGAATCACTAAAGACAGCCCCTATTGTTTATTAATAAAGGGTCTTGGGTCAGCCCAGAACTAACCCACTCCAAGTCCCAAGTTATCTTGATAAATGAGATTGGATCTTACCAAAATGGGCCTGCCTGACATGCACAGTAGCTTAGACTTTAACCTGTAAGTCAGGTACCTATATCTCATTATAATACTAAAAATCACACCCATTATCATATTAAGGCTGCCATTTTGTTACATATATTTTGTGACTAAGCATATAATCAATCTGCACATGCTCAATAATTAGATCACCTCTAATCACATCATTTGGGGGCCCTGTACCCATTATTCTAAACCCTGCCCATCTTTTCTCTAATAAAACTATCAGAATTGTGGTCCAGTGGTAGAATGCTCACCTTTCATCTGGGAGACCCGGGTTCGACTCCTGGACCATGCGCTCCACCCCCCCAAAAAAAAACTCTCAGAATTATTGCAGTTTGGAGAGACAGATTTTGGACCAATAGGCCATCTGATCTCCTGCTATGTGCCTAGTAATAACTCTTTCTATCTTTGAAACCGCAGTGTCTCAGGAATTGGTTATTGAGCACATTGGTCAAAAGAATGCACAGCCTTTGTCTGGTAACACTATTTCACACCATCAGGACTCTATTTCTCTGGTGCTGCCATAAGCAATAAAGGAATAAAGATAAATTCCTGGTCCTCTAGCAGGAAAGGGGCATCCTCCACATACCAAGCCTCCAGAACAGAGCAGCATCACATCGAAAATGAGCGTTCGAGGATTACTCACTTGTCCCACTCCCACAGAAAAGAGTATTTTTACTCTTGTACATTTTCCTTTTGCAACTTCTGATTCTTTCCTATAGCCCATCTTCCATGACACACACACACACCCAATACCAAACCACTGATAGGAGGCCCAACGGGAATGGAGAATGGCTAAAGCTTTTATCATGCCATCATTTATTCCATCTGAAGGAAGAGGCCCCAGCAGGTACCAAGCCAGTCTCTTTCCTTCCTCAGTTGCTTCCATACTCAACTTCCCAAAGCCTAGGGGCCCTACCCATTAACTTCTATTAAAAACAGCATCTATTATTAACATATTGAAGATTTCTAATGCTATTTTTGTGGAGACCATGGGAAGACATTTCTCTTTTCATTTATTTGTTCAATAAATTGTGAGCAGCCACTATGTAGCAGGTACTGAACATACCAGAACAAATAAATGAATCAACAAGAATGTATCTGTTGGCCAAGGCATCTAAAGAACCCATTTAATAGCATTTGTTTCAGAATCTCCAAAGCAGAGAGATGCTTTCTCATTCACCCCCCTTCCCTCCCATACCCGTTGGCCCTGATATTTAATTCAAAGAAATGTTTTGAAGAGCATGTCATTAATAGCTTTTTAATTAAGACAGACGGTTTTTTCCATCTTTTGATTGGAAAAAGGATATTTTTCTTAAAAATATTAAAAAAATTAGAACAGCAGGTGGGTTTAGGCTTCTCTCTAACATTATTGGAGAGAAGACTGAAGGTGGTGTGCTCACTGTTTCCTTAGTACCAGGAGGAAAGGCTGTGTCTAAATTCAAAGTGTGCTGAGTTTTGATGTGAGATGGAAGCAAAACATATAAGACTCCATCAAAAATCCCTTTTGCTTTCTTGAAATATTTTTTAAAAAAATTAAAAACAAAAGAATATCAGGAAAATAAAAGGATTTAAAACTAAAAAAAAAAAAAATCCCTTTTGGAGGAGCTCAGAAGAGTGCAGAATTCTCCAGGATTCAGGTGCACAGAAAATATGTCTCAATGAGTTAATTTGGCTTTGCATAAGCCAATTTGCTTCTAGTCTCATTTGTAATGAATTCATGTATTTTGGAAATTTAAGGACCTTAACTTGTGAATGTGAGCTGAGTTTCTGGAATGTTCTATAGTATCCCAAAGAGCCTTCATTGCAAGGCAAAAGGAAGTTTTCTTTTTAGTTTATATAAAGGGACATCTTGGCTTCTCATTTATCCAAATATCTCATTTTCAAATGAGGAAACTCAGGCCCAGAGGGATTTGCTCAAGAGCACACAGCTCATTAGTGCTACCACCAAGGCTAGAATAGATCTCTTAACTCTCAATTCAGAAGTTACACTTAAAGGAGACCATTAAGTAAGTATTCCTTGAAAAGTACATAATAGTCTAGAAATTATTAAAGGTCTGTTATGTACCAGACACTGTGTGATTTCTTTTCATTTAACCTACATAAAACCTCCAAGAAAGAGATCATAAATGGATGCAGCCACAGTATTTTAAAAATATATTAGTGTTATGTAGCACTGTTTAGTTTCCCAGTTGCTAAAACAAATACCATACAATGGGTTGGTGTTCTAGTTTGCTAGTTGCCGGAATGCAATATACCAGAAATGGAATGACTTTTAAAAAGGGGAATTTAATAAGTTCTAGTTTACAGTTCTAAGGCCGAGAAAATGTCCCAATTAAAGCAAGTCTACAGAAATGTCCAATCTAAGGCATCCAGTGAAAGATATCTTGGTCCAAGAAGGCTGATGAAGTTCAGGGTTTCCCTCTCAAGTGGAAGGGCACGTGGTGAACAAAGTCAGAGTTTCTCCCTCAGCTGGAAGATGGTTAACACGGTGTCATCTGCTAGCTTCTTCTCCTGGCTTCCTGATTCATGAAGCTGCCCAGGAGGCATTTTCCATCTTCATCTCCAAAGGTCACTGGCTGGTGGACTCTGCTTCTCATGTCTATGTCATTCTGCTTTACTCTTTCTGAATCTCTCATTCTCCAAAATGTTTCCTCTTTTATAGGACTCCAGTAAACCAGTCAAGACCCACCCAAATGGGTGGAGACATGTCGTCACCTAATCCAGCTTAACAACCACTCTTGATTGGGTTACATCTCTAGGGAGATGATCTAATTATAGATCCAAACATACAGTATTGAATACAGATTATTCTGCTTTTATGAAATGGGATTTTGATTAAAACATGGCTTTTCTAGGGGACATACATCCTTTCAAACCAACACGGTTGGCTTAACAACAAGAATTTATTGGCTCATGGTTGCAGGAGCTAGAAGGCTTGCTTTCTACCATGGTTGGCATCTTCTGGCTGGTAGTCTTTGTGGTTCCTTGGTTTTCCTGCCACCTGACAATGCACATGCTAGTGTCTTTTCCTTTCTCTTTGGGGTTCTGTTGACTTCCAGCTTCTGACTATTTCCTGTAACTTCCTTCTCTGTGGCCTTCTGACTCAGTTGGGCCACACTCTAACTGAAGTCACCTCACCATTTAAAATGGGATCACACTCTTAGGGATGGATTAAGATTAAGCACACGTTTTCCCGGGATACTTTGCTTTAAGCCACCATAAGCACTTCACATGTTCATGGGTTTCACATATACTATCTCCAGTCTTCACCAAAATCCTGCAAGGCAGCATCATCTATCACCCCTCTATTATAGGGGAGAGACCTGAGGCTCTGAGAAATGAAGCAACTTGCTAAGGCCGTACAGCTAGTAAATGATTGGGGCTGGATCTGAACCTCAAAATCTGTGTGCTTCTCCATGCCATGCTACCCACAAAGGCAGCTATGGATATAAGCAGCCTTGAAGACTCTCCCTGTTAGCAGGTCTACTTCATCCCACAGAACTCCCCAGCAACAAGTAGGCTGGCTTCATAGTGTGTACTTGGTAAAAGTTGGCTAATGCATCCAGGTAGGACTGAGTGCTCACCATGAAGGCAGCAAAGAGAGACGGCCTTGCCTTAGGGTCTCTCTGGGCCTTTGCTTGACAGTCAGAAACCTGATCCCATCATTTCATTTATGGATGGGTCATGTCCTTAAAAATCAATTCACATCAGCCATATCACAATGGTTATATGACGATCATGATGGTTGATAACTACCATTTATTGAGTATATGTTACATATCATGTGCTATCTCTAATTATTACAGAAATAACCCATCTGCCTAAGAGAAGAAGCTCATTTTCTATTTAGGAAACATCCTCATGTTGAATTATGGTGCTTAAGAGATTTCTTGGTCCCAACAAAGGATTGTTACAGAAGGACGTGAGGGTTCCACATCACTCTGCAGTTATCTGCTGATTATCCTCTACCGAAGGATCATTGGAATAAAAGAATTTACCCAAAATTGATTTTTCTACACACACAAACACATATATATATATACATATAATAATATTACTATTTGTCAGGTTTAGTGAGATGCTAACCAGTTCTTAAGTCTAGGCCAACTCTGATAGTGTGTGAATGCCCCTTAATAGTTACAACAAAAACTTATGCTATGATGTCTAAGATAGCAATCTGGTAAGATTTAGGGAAATCCTTGTGAGTGCTATCATTTAACAACACATTTACAAATCTCATCATAATATTTATTGCTTTTGGAAAGACTTAAATTAATAGCTAATCTCTTCTATCGAAGACTAATTTTTCACAATTTATCCTCTTATTTTTGGGGGAAAAAACAGTGTGTTGGGCCAATGGGAGCCATCTCTCATCTTATTGCTCAGTTATACAAATCTCACATTTTCATCTACATCAGCAATCAAGTCTGACCTCATTCAAAAAAGAGAGGCAAAAACTTATTTGGGAAGTGCCTCTGAAACCACCACTCTTTGGCAGCTTTTGGCCTCTGAACAGATGTTAACTTCTGTTAACAGAGTCAAGTAGAAGTTGTCTTCTACTTGAAGATGGCTAGATAAAGGAGAGTGCATGTGCCAGTGTTACCTCTGGAGGAAAAATAATTTGAAGTACTTTCTCTGAGTTTATAATAACTGATGTGTACGTGAAGTCATTTAACATGGTGACCAAAGAGTAGAGAAAGCCTAATGCAATCTGAGCATCAGAATTAGATTCCACCTTATTCCTCTTGTTTGGTCAAACCACACATGACTGAAGGAGCCGAGAAAGAATTTCTGGATTCACTCATGCTAAGGGCTCTCTACTTTTTTGTTATTAATAGTGTACCAAGATCATGAAAAGGCTAAAGCCAAAATGTTGAGCAGAGACAAGATACAGGAAAAGATACAGACAGGATGAGAAAGCTAAATATGTAGAGTCATAAGTAGGCCAAATTCAGACACAACACAATTACAAATCCAATCTAAATGTTGGTATTTCCTGGGAAGACTCCTATAGATTAATCTCATACATTACATATAGAGTCTTGTTTCTTACCTTGATACACTGAGGTGAGTGAATTTATTTCAAGGATCTATGTATTTCCTTCCACAGCTGCACCAACATCCACATCTAAGTACTCAAATATTAGACTCAAAAATTATATAAACAAACAACTAAGGCTGGATCTGGATTCTATCAGCTGAAAGCTGTTTGGACAATTGTCTATTTGTTTGGGAGGGAAAAAAAGTTAGATTCCTATGTCAAACTATACACAAAATTAAAACTCCAGGAGGGAGAAAGTTTTAAACATTTAAAAAATAAAACTATAAACATAACAGAGGTTGGACTTTTAGCTGTGGTAGCCTGAAAAGGCTGGCAAATTCTCCACTTAGAACACATAGAAAGCAAGTATAAAACTAGATAAAATTGTTTAAAACAACCATTTTATGGGTGGAAATCAACTAAAGGCAAACATTTAAATTTAAAAAGTATTTATTCATCAAAACGTACACAAACTTTGGATAAGAAGGGAAAGAGTCTGATTTCTTACCTGGGGTGCTCTGCTCTCCCACCCAACTTGGCAAAAACATGAAGTTATACTACTAGACCTGGCCTGAGAGAGAAAACCAGTAGGCTTGTGCCAAAAGGGAAAACTTGACTTGGAACAGAGAGCAAAAACTTCCACTGGTGGTGTTAGATAAAGTAACAAAGTTAGTGCAAAAAAAAAAAAAAAAATTGGGAAACCCTGCAGTTTGGCTAACCTGAGGTCACATCCTGGTCCCAGGAATATGTGGGGAAATATTGGAGCAAGAGAGCCATGGAAGTCTTCCCACACATTCCTAGCTGACTGGGAAACTGCGGGTATGGGCAGGGGAGACCCAAGAGAGCCTTATCCAAAGTGAAGGCCAAGGAAGACTTGTGAACTGGCTGAACTTTGAATGCGCTTCCCAAACCACACACAGATCCATTGGCAGAGGGTGAAGATTTACAGATTTGAGGTATTTGAGCATAAGCTTTGATTAAATCATTGGCTGGCTACTGAGCTACTGAGTCAATGGGGCAACCCTGAACAAGTTAGGCTGAAAAAACAAAATAAGTGTTTCAAACTGAGCAGAGACATCCGTAGAAGTTTAAGTACAGGAAAGAAAAAAGAAAAGAAAACCTCAGGGGTAAAAAATCAGAATTTAGACTTGCTACAATATATTATCTGAGATATCCAGTTTTCATAAAAAATTATGAAATAGAAAAGCATGACATGGGTCAGGAATAAAGTCAGGAATAAAAGCAGTCAATAGAAATTAACTCTGAGTGTGCCCATATGTTGTATATAACAGAAAAAGATAACAAAGCAGCTATTTGAAATATGCACAACAAATTAAATTATGCTAAAATAATTTTTAATGTGATAACCATTATTTAAAAATGGAGTATATCAGTAGAGAAATATAAACAATAAGAATGAACCAAATGAACTTCTCTAGAGTTGGAAATTATAATAACGAAAATGAAAAATGGGCTTAAGGGTATATTGAGATGGCAGAAGAGGAAAAATCAGTAAATTTGAGCAGAGATCAATAGAAATTATCCATTCTGAAGAACAGAGAGAAAAAATATTGAAGATAAGTTAACAGAGGCTCAGAGACTTATGGGATATCATCAAGCAAACAAACATACATGCAATGGGAATCCAGAAAGCAAAGGAGAGAGAAAAGGGCTAGAAAAAATTTTTGATTAAATAATGCCTGAAAACTTCCCAAATTTGATGAAAAGCATTAGTCAATAGATTCAAGAAGCCCAATGAACTGAAGGTAGGATAAACACAAAGAGAGTCACACATTATAGTCAATTGCTAAGAGAAAAGGAGAAAGTGAAATTATTGAATGCAATAAGATAAAAATAATATATCATATAAAAGAGAATAAGATTTTGAATATCATCTGACTTCCCATCAGAAACAACAGAGGTCAAAGAGTATAAAATGACATATTCAAAGAGATGGAAGAAAAAATGTCAATCAGTTATTCTATGCTCAGCAAAACTATTTCTCAAAATTGAAGGTGAGGGCGATGGTGGCTCAGTGGCAGAATTCTCACCTGCCATGCCAGACCTGGGTTAGATTCCCAGTGCCTGCCCATGTAAAAAAATAAAATTTAATAAAAAATAAATATATAAAAAAATTGAAAGTGAGATAAAGTCATTTCCAGATTAAGAGGAAAAAAAAATTTAAAGAATTTGTAAGAAGCAAAATTGCTCAATAAGAAATACTAAAGGTAGACTTTCAGGCTGAAATAAAATGATACCAGACAGTAACTTGAATCCAAATAACGAAATAAAGAGCACTGGAAATGATAAATATGTAGGTAAACATAAAAAAAATTACACAAATAGGAATTTTCTCCTTTGTTTTCTTAATTTCCTCAAAAAATGATTGCATAGAGCAATAAATATAATACTGCATTGTTGAATTTATGACATATATATATATATAGATAGATAGACTATATGTAACCACACACACAGGAGGGGATGAAATGGAAGTATATTGGAACAAAGTTGCCATGTTTTACCAGAATTGCCAGGATTAAACAACACTGATTATAATAAGTTAAGATATATATTTTCCCTAGAGAAACCAGAAAGAAAATAACCCAAAAGCTGATCAATAAAACAATATAGGAATTAAAATGGACACTTACGAATATTTGCTAAACACAAAAGAAGCCAGTAAAAAAGGATCAGGGGAACAACAACAACAAAAAGAATAACACCAAACATGAATGGACTAAACACCCCATTAAAAGGCAGTGATTATCAACTTAGAAAAAGTGAAGATCCACCTATATACTGTCTATACACTTTAGAGTCAAAGACACAATAGACTGAAAGCATGCAAACTGTTAAAATAATATATGCTTATTGCAAAGACTTTCCATATGAAAACTGGAGGGCCTATATAGACTTTAAACTTTAAATAGACTTTACAACAAGAAATATTACTAGAGATAAAGAGGGACACTTCATAATAGAAGAATAAAAACATCAGAAGATACAACAACTATAAATTTATATGCATTTAATAACAGAGCACCAAAGACATAAAGCAAATACTGACAGAATTGAAAGGAGAAATAGACAATTCAGCATTTATAAATAGAGATTACAAGTCCCTTCTTTCAACAATTGATAGAAGAACTTAAAATAAAATTAACAAGTATATAGAAGAAGACTTGAATAACTATTTAGTACACATGGATATCAGAAAGGGAGAAAAATTATAGTAAGTAATCTAAACTTGCAACTAAAGAGGGTAGAAAAAGAAGAACAAATCAAGCTCAAAGTAAGTAAAGGAGAGGAAAAATTAAAGGTTACAGTGAAAATCACATAAAAACAGAAAAGAAGCAATGAAATTAAATGTTGGTTCTTTGGAAAAATGAATGAAATTGATAAACTTCTTTACTAGACTGACAGAAAAAAAACCCAACATAAATTACCAAAATCAGGGGTGGCAGGGTGGGGGGTGGGGGTGGGTGGGCAGTTCTAACTATTGGTCCTGCAGAAATTTAAAAATTCTAAAAGACTATTGAACAACTTTATGCCAACAAATTCTGCAACTTAGGTGAAATTCCTAGAAAGATACAGATTATTAAAACTTACCCTACCAGAAATAAAAAATCTGAAAAGAAAAAAACATAAGGAATACAATTAGTAATTAAAAATCTTCCCACAAATAAAAGACAAGCACAAAAACAAACAAAAAAAGAAAAGAAAAATTTTTAAAAATTTAAGAAAAATTTAAAAGACCTAAAAACTTAAAAACAACAACAAAAACCTTCCCACAAAGAAAAACCCAGGCTCAGATGGCTTTCCTAATAAATTTTATCAAATACCAATGGAGGAAACATTGCCAATTTTATACAAATCCTTTCATAAAATATTCAAGAAATAGCCCTTACCAACCTGATTTGTGAGACTAATATTATTACCTAGAGAAAGACATCACAAGTAAAAGACTACAGACTAATATCCCACCTAAAAATAGATACAAAAATCTTTAAAAATGATATTGGCAAACCAAATCCAGAAACACAGATTTAAAAAAAATTATACTCCATGACTAAGTGGGAATTATACCAGGAAAGTAAGGTTGGTTTAATATCTGAAATTAAATTAATATTTAACCCCTTATTAGCAGAATAAAGCACAAAGACCACATAATAGCTCAAAAGATACAGGAAAAGCATTTCATAAAATCCAACTCCCAGTCTGGATAGAAGTAAACAAACAACAACAACAACAAAAACTATAGACAAACTAGAAGTAGAACAGAAACCTGATAAAAAACTTTCTATGAAAAATTTAAATCTACCTTACATTTAATAGTGAAAGACTGAGAGCTTTCCCCTGAGATCAGGAACAAATAAGAACATAGGCTATTACCATTTCTGTTCAACATTGAACTGGATATAACAAAAGAAGTGTAAGATCCATACACTGAAAACTTCAAAACAATGCTGAAAATAATTTTAAGTGGTCTAAATAATGGAGAAACATACCATATTCGTGGGTTGGAAAACTAAATATTTTTAAGATAGCAGTTCTCCCCCAATTGATCTACGGATTCAATGCAGTTCTTATCAAAATCCTGTTAGGCTGGGTTTTTTTTTTTTTATTCATGTTGTTTTTGTTTTTGTTTTAGAAATTAGCAAGTTGAACCAAACATTTATATGTAAATGCAAAGAACCTAGAATAGCCTATACAAGTTTAAAAATAATAATAATAAAATTGAAGGACTCATACTACCTGATTTCAAAACTTACCATAAAGCTATAGTAATTAAGACAATGTAGAATTGGCATAAGCACCAATATATATTGATGAATGGAGCAGAAGAAAGAGTTCAGAAATAAACTTTCATATTTATAGACAACTGATTTTGACAAAGGTGCTAAGGCAACAAACTGGAAAAAGGATAGTGTTTTCAACAAATTGTGTGGGTTCAATTGAATATCCATATATAAATAAATAACCCTTACCTCATACCATGTGGAAAAATTAACTTAAAATGGAACATAAATCTCAATGCAAGAGCTAAAACGATAAAACTTCTTCAAAAAAGTTGGAGAAAATCCTTGTGGCCTCAAATTAGGCAAAAATTTCTTGAGATGGCACCAAAAGCATGACTGATAAAAGCAATATTGACAAATTGGATTTTATCAAAACTTAAAACTTTTGTTCTTAAAATGGTACCATTAATAAAAGAAGACAAGCCATACATTAGGAGAAAATATTTGGAAATCATATATTTAATAAAGGACTTGAATCCAGATCATACAAATAATTCTTACAACTCAATAATTAGAAGTCAGCTTAAAAATGTGCAAGAGATTTTAGTTAACCTTTCACCAGTGATGATAACTGAATGTCTAGTAAGTCAATGAAAAGATGTTCAACATCAATAATCATTCAGAAAATGCAGATTAAAACCATCACACACTCACTAGAATGGCTATAATTTAAAGACTGACAATACCAAGGATGGGTAAGCTTTTGTTTGTGAAATTCTGAAATGGTGTGTCCACTTTGGAAAATTGTTTGAAGTTTTACTTACCAAATGACACAGCAATTTCATTCCTAAGTATCTACTGAAAAAGAGATGAAGACATATGTCTAGACAAAGAAGCACATGTGAATGTGTGAAGCAGCATTATTCATAATAGGCAAAACCTAGAAGCAATACAAATGTCTATAGTGACTAAATAAACCAAATGTGGAATACTTGTATAATGGAAAACTATTTGGCAGTAAAAAGGAACAAACTACTGATATTACCACATGGATAAACCTTAGAAACATTACGCTAAATGAAATAAGCATAACACAAAAGACTACATACTTCATGATTTCATTTATATGAAACTTCTAGAAAAGGGAGCTCTGTCGAAACAGAAAGCAGATCAGGGATTGTTTCAAGCTGAAAGTGAGAGTAAGAAATGACTGAGATGCATACAAGAGAACTTTTTGAGTTGATGGAAGCATCAATACAAGTTTGAAAAAGGAAAATAAAATTGAAAGGCTCACACTATCTGATTTCAAAACTTATGATAAACCTGTTGTAATCAAGATAATGTGGTCATACAATTCTATAAGTTTACAAAAATAACTGAAATGCATGCTTATCATAGGTGAATTTTATGCTATGTAAATTATATCTCAATAAAGTGGTTAAATTAGTCACTAAATTTTAGAAGTATTAGAATAAAAATAGAAAAACTAGTGTGTGTTTATTTAAACATTACAGACCAAGTGATGTGGGAGTGGAGACCAAAAGATAAAAGTAACATTTTAAAGGAATAATTGACAATTTGCCAAAGCTCGGAAGGGTAGATAATAAAAGAGAGGGTTGAATAAAAAGTACCACAAGTTTGCACATCAGAATTGGCAAGCTGAGTTGCTCTAAGGAGGATGAAAAATATTAACAATAATTTAGATGAGTTTGAGGTATCTGATAAGCATTGGAAATGGAATCTGGAGCTCAGACAGATGTCACTTTGAAGAATATAGATTTGGAAATCATCCACAGAGTTGAAATTATGGGAGTGGATGAGAGCATCGTGAGAGAGAATGTAAAGAGCAAGCAGGATGGACTGAGCTTTGTAAAACACGCATCCTAAGGTGAAGGAAGGAAGAATTAGGATAGAGAAAATTATGGAACTAAAAAAAAGAAACTTCCTTCTGTGCCTTCATCAATTCATATTTGAAGTCGGATACAGTGATGGTAAGTCACATCAAAATACAGGCATGAGGTGAGAAATGGGCCAAAAAAGTAGTATTTCCTAATTATAAAGATAGGAAACATAATTGTCTTTGTTCTTTGCCTAGCTTCTTAAATAGATTTATTTAGTGGCTGTACATACCAAGAAACATTTTGGCTTAGGTGTTATTTTGTTATTATGCATTCTTGTTAAAAGGTGATGTATTAATATGATTTTTAAAATGAAGACAATATAGTAAGCTAGCTAGAGAAAGTTTTGTTTCTCAGCTTCCCCAATCTTCAATAGATAACGTCTGATAGTTCCTTGGGTTTCCTTAAGAGGGACTTTTGAAGGAAACAGGAATTTAGTGAAAAGATGAACAAGTTTGTGAAAATGAGAGAGAAGTGACGATGTAAGTAAAAGGGACTGGGAAGGGGGAACATGGGAAGGAGAGAAAGAGAGAAAAAAAGTTAAAAAGTTGGAGATGGGATTTTTTTCATGTATAATAACATTGTTTATTGTTAATGTACCTCACCATGCCAATAACTTCATACTTTCAACATCAACTCTATGTTCTCAACTAGTATTTATTGTCAAACGCAATGCTGCCCTCCAGAAGCAAGGACACAGACATCGTATGAGAAAATGGGTGAGATTATCTCTGGATAATCTGGAAGAGCTTTCAGTGCATCACTGCATTATTTTGGTACATTATGCACAGAAATCTGTGACTTTCCTAAGCATTCAGAAACCAACAAGGCCTCTGGCATTCCAGCCAGACTACCTCCTTTGCATAGCATCTTGGCAGCAGCTGTTAAACTTCATATGGTCAGCAGTGATGGACTCCTGCATGCTAGGGTATTTCCTTCCAGAGATTATGGATGCATGTTCTGTTCCTAAAGTGGCATATGTAAGGATAATTATACTTCCCACCAAGATGGCATTCTTTCAAAGAAGGAAGTGAAACTCTTAGATGAAGAACATAGTACTGGTAACTCTGCCATAGTTTACATGAGATGGGGAATTTTATCTGGGGCTTAGTTGACATCCCTATTTCCACCCCATTTGCCCATGCAGAGCTGAGCTTGCCTTTGTTTGTGGAAACAGGGACATCTCAGCCCTCCTCCTAAGTCTGTGTCCCTCAAAAGCAAGCCTCCACAGCCTCTGCTGCTGGCTTCCCTCCCTTCAGGGGGAGTGGGTACCTGGGGCCAGGGCAAGAGGGCCTGGCCAATGGCTGCCTACATTTTAAAGAACTGCAGGTTTTCAGTGCAGTTATCAAAAAAACCTCTGTTGCTAAATGCAATGCAGAAATGCATCTTTTGCTATAAAGGACATTATTGGGACAAGTGAAGAAACTTGAATAATGTCTCCATGTGGATCACCCAACTTTAGTGGTTGTATGGTGGCTATGTAGGAGAATGCCCTTCTTTGTAGGAAAGACAGTAAAGAATCTGGGATGTCGAAGAATCACGTGGCAACTTACTCTCGTATTGCTTGGGAATATAAAGTTCTTTGTATTGTGTTTGCAATTTTTCTATAAAATTAGAAATTGTTTCAAAAATTTCAAAAAGCTGTTTGACAGTGGGTTGGTTGGTTTGATTTTTGGGGGGTGGCATGGAGGGTGTATGGTCCGAGAACCAAACCCGGGTCTCCCACATAGAAGGCAAGCATTCTACCACTAAATTACCCAGGCACCCCTGGCTGACTTGAATTTATATTTTCAGTTTATGGGAAAGAGAGGGAGGGAAGCCCATGTCACATTTCTCAGTCCTGGTTCTGGTAGGACTCAGGGTTATGTAAAACTGGAAGTTGCCCTGTTTGTCTTGCAAAATGTAAACAGAAGCATTATGCTTGCTTCCCTCATCCAGCTAACAGCAGGACCTCCGTTATAAGATCAAGTAAGCCCAGTCGATGGCCTTGGGAAGGTTCTTTCCAGAAAGAAGAAGGCATTTAAGTAATTTGCCACTCTTTATGGCCAGAACATCTCCTGGGCTTGGCAGTATGGGAGGGAGCCCACGACTACTACACAATAAAAACCATTAAATTCTTCATTATACACTATCTTCTAACCAGAACTTTCAAACCATGCCCAGGAAGAACATTTTTCCTCAGTGCTTCTCAACATGTCCAGATTGGAAAAGGATGATGGCTGATCAAAATTAGCACATGCTGACAAGCTTTTGTTTCATATTGGTTTTAGATGGTGTTTCAAACCAAAGCAGTTTCATTGTTCTCCCAGCTTTGTTAAGACAAATTTAGACAACAACAAATGAGGATAGCTACAAAGTAGAAAATTAGAATTTTCCATGATCTTCCCCAACTATGGTTAATAAGGTTTTACCCTTCAAATTTATATTATAAATAAAAATATGTCTCTACTACATAAGCTGTGCTATAGGCATTTTAACCTTTAGTTTCCTCTTACTGTATCTTATATATTTTTATATGTTAATAAATATAAATCCATGACATCATACAGTGAAGAAGCCTTTGCCCAGACAACCCAGTAGAAAATGGGCAAAAGCCTTAAACAATCTTTTTTGGAAAAACCCAAACAGAATTAAAAGAATAATCAGCTCCACGGGTCATCAGAGAGATGCAAATTAAAACCACAGTAGGAAATCTCTATATACATAACAGAATAGCTAAATCAAGAGAGGCAGAGAATACCACATGGTGGCAAAGATGTGCAGCAATTAGAACTCCCAGACACTGCTGTTGGGCATGTAAATTGGTACAACTACTGTGGAAAACTGGCAGTTTCTACTATAGCTAAACATAAGTATGCTTACAGTCCAGTAATTCCAATCCTAGGTGTACACCCCAAAGAAATGCATTTGCATATTCACTTAAAAGATGTACAAGAGTGTCCATAGCATAACTATTCATAATAGTCCCAAACTGGAAACAACCAAATATCTATCCAAAGTAGAATGGATAAATAAATCATGGTGGATCTGTAATGAAAAACTATATAGCAATGAGAATGAGTGGATTACACCTACAGATAATTTGGATGACTCTCAACAAACATAAAGTGGGGCAAAAAACACCATCTATAAAAGACTACACACTATACAATTCCTTTAAATAAAATTCAAGGGCAAGTAGACTAACCTATGGAGAAAAAGGTTGGGATAGGGGTTAACCTTTTTCAGAGGGCAGGGATTAGAAGGCATAGCAGAGGGCTTCTGGGGTATGGCAAAGTTCTTTTTCTTTTTTTCTATTTTGATCATTCCATTCTATATATATAATCAGTAATTCACAATATCATCACATAGTTGCATATTCATCATCATGATCATTTCTTGGAACATTTGCATCTATTCAGAAAAAGAAATAAAACGAAAACAGAAAAAAATTTATACATACTATACCCCTTACCCCTCCCTTTCATTGCTCACTAGCATTTCAAACTAAATTTATTTTAACATTTGTTCCTCCTATTATTTATTTTTATTCCATATGTTCTACTTGTCTGTTGACAAGGTAGATAAAAAGAGCATCAGATACAAGGTTTCCACAATCACACAGTCAATTTGTGAAAGCTATATCATTATACAATCATCTTAAAGAAACATGGAACTGGAACACAGCTCTACATTTTCAGGCAGTTTCCTCCAGCCTCTCCTTACATCTTGAATAACAAGGTGATACCTAGTTAATGCATAAGAATAATCTCCAGGAAAACCTCTCAACTCTGTGTGGAATTACTGACACTTTGTCTCATTTCAACTCTTCCCCCTTCTGGTGGAGAAGGTTTTCTCAATCCCTTGATGCTGAGCCTCAGCTCATTCTAGGGTTTTTCTCAATCCCTTGATGCTGAATCTCAGCTCATTCCAGGATTTGTGTCCCACGTTGCCAGGATGGTCCACACCCCTGGGAGTCATGTCCCATGTAGACAGGAGGAGGGTGGTGTGTTTGCTTGTTGTGTTGGCTGGAGAGAGAGGCCACATCTAAGCAACAAAAGAGGTTCTCTTGGGGGTGACTCTTAGGCATAATTTTAAGTAGGCTTGACCTATCCTTTGTGGGGTTAAGTTTCATATGAACAAACCCCAAGACTGGGGGCTCAGCCTATAGCTTTGGTTGTTCAACTGCTTGTGAGAATATCAAAAATTCAACTAGGGGGAGTTGAATTTTCCCCCATCCTCATCATTCCCCAAAGGGAACCTTGTAAATACTTTTTCCCCAAAGGGAACCTTGTAAATACTTTTTTATTCATTGTTCAAATCACTCTGGGAGAAACCAACAAAATCTCTTGTCCCACTCAAAGTTCTATGTACTTATGGTGTTCAGTTAAGCTGTCTACATAAGCTATATTAGGAAATGCACTAGTCAAAATATAAATTTTGTACCAAATAAACATTTTTTGCTTTAGTCTCACACATAAGTTGAAATTTTAAAATATTAATTACGATCTATTTTCAGCACCCTGCAGTGATGACATTCCTTTGTTCTTCCTCATGCAAAAACATTTTTAAAATTTGTACATTTAGTCACTATCATTATACACTCTAGGCATTCCTAGATTATACCATCTCAATCTTTATCATCTATCTTTCTTTCTGATTTCATTTGTGCCCCCAGCCCTCCTCCCTCTATCATTCTCACATTCAGCTTCATTCAGTGTTTTAACATAATTGTATTACAGTTAGGTAGTATTGTGCTGTCTATTTCTGAATTTTTACATTCAGTCCTGTTGCACAATCTGTATCCCTTCACCTCCAATTACCCTATCTTACCCTATTTCTATCTCCTGATGGTCTCTGTTACCAATGAAATATTCCAAGTTTATTCACTAATGTCAGTTCATATCAGTGAGACCATACAGTATTTGTCCTTTTGTTTCTGGCTAATCTCACTCAGCATAATGTCCTTAAGGTCCATCCATGTTGTTACATACTTCATAAATTTATTCTGTCTTACAGCTGCATAATATTCCATTGTATGTATATATGACAGTTTGTTTAGCCATTCATCTGTTGATGGACATTTTGGCTATTTCCATCTCTTCACAATTGTAAATAATGCTGCTATAAACATTGGTGTGCAAAGGTCCATTTGTGTCCTTGCCCTCATGTCCTCTGAGTAGATACCTAGCAATGGTATTGCTGGGTCATATGGCAATTCTATATTTAGCTTTTTGAGGAACCGCCAAACTGCCTTCCACAGCTGTTGTACTATTTGACATTCCCACCAACAGTGGATAAGTGTGCCTCTTTCTCCACATCCTCTCCAGCACTTGTCATTTTCTATTTTATTGATAATGGCTATTCTGGTGGGTGTGAGATGATATCTCATTGTGGTTTTGATTTGCATTTCTCTAATGGCCAGGGACATTGAGCATCTCTTCATGTGCCTTTTGGCCATTTGTATTTCCTCTTCTGAGAAGTTTCTGTTCAAGTCTTTTGCCCATTTTGTAATTGGGTTGGCTATCTTTTTGTCGTTGAGTTGAACAATCTCTTTATAAATTCTGGATACTAGACCTTTATCTGATATGCTGTTTCCAAATATTGTCTCCCATTGTGTAGGCTGTCCTTTTACTTTCTTGATGAAGTTCTTTGATGTGCGAAAGTGTTTAATTTTGAGGAGTTCCCATTTCTCTCTCTCTCTCTCTCTCTCTCTCTCTCTCTTTTCTTTCTTCACCGCTCTTGCTTTGGGTATAAGGTCTAGAAAACCACCTCCAAGTATAAGATTTATAAGATATTTCCCTACATTTTCTTCTAACAGTTTTAAGGTCTTAGATCTAATGTTTAGGTCTTTGATCCATTTTGAGTTAACTTTCATATAGGGTGTGAGATATGGGTCCTCTTTCATTCTTTTGCATATGGATATCCAGTTCT
>PVIY010025048.1:0-37034 GCA_004026745.1 Myrmecophaga tridactyla
TGGTGATGATGGTGATGATGATGATGATGATGGTGATGATGATGATGATGGTGATGGTGGTAGTGATGATGGTGATGATGATGATGATGGTGGTGATGGTGATGATGATGGTGGTGATGATGGTGATGATGATGGTGATGATGGTGATGGTGGTGATGGTGATGGTGATGATGGTGAGGGTGATGATGGTGATGATGGTGATGATGATGATGATGGTGGTGGTGATGATGGTGATGATGGTGATGATGGTGGTGATGATGGTGATGATGGTGATGGTGGTGATGGTGATGATGATGGTGATGATGGTGATGGTGGTGATGGTGATGATGATGGTGATGATGGTGATGATGAGGGTGGTGTGATGGTGGTGATGGTGATGGTGATGATGGTAGTGATGATGGTGATGGTGGTGGTGGTGATGACCTTGAGAGGAAGATGATGAGTGCATGTGCCAACGGCTTGGCAGCTAAGAAGCATTCAGCATCAGACCAGGGTACAGTCTCTCTCCTTCCCTGAGACAAGACCAGAATTACCACGACTTCAGCCTTTAAAGTTTCTTCAAAGCCAAACACAATCACTTCTTAAGGAATGTAGAGGGAGTCCTAGAGATTTCCCAGGTCTGCTAACACCTGATTTAATTTTGAGGGGGCAGTGGGTATCACAGCTTAAGAAATTGTTGATTCAGGGCTACCCTCTCCTTTTGAAAGCATGGATTTCTGTTCACTTTCCTTCTAAAAAATATAGTCTCCAATTCCCGCACATGTTGTCAACACTCATTAAATCTACCTGGAGAGTATCCTGTGGTTTCCTGTTTCACCTCATTTTAAATAACGCTCTATTTCACCAAGTACCTGAAACATGTTAGCTTTTCACTGGCACATGAAGGGAAGTTTTGAGTTACCCAGAATTGTGATTTGCACAGGTCATTTCCTTGCTCCCCCTAAGCTTTTAACGAAGGAGAAACGTGACCTACTGTTGAGTCAGCTAGCCAAACCAAGTGGTGTCACTAACAACCAGAATTACACCTTGGAGGTTAACTGGTTTGTCCCGCTTTAACCATGAATCACATCATTTGACAAATGCGGTAAGACCTTGGCCTTTAGCTCCCTGATCCAAACGACTAGGAGCTGAAGCACATTTGTACCATGTGGTGCCTGGTCCCAGAGGCCCTGGTGATGCCCTACCCCCACCCCAGGGCTTATTGCCAGGGTGGGGATGGGGGACTGAGCACAAGGTGGGCCATGGGGACCCAGTCCCAGCTCCGCAGATGCTCCCCCCCACCTCCCAGTGAAAGACAGACTTATCTTCCTAGTCTGGGCTGCAGAGAAGTCACCACTGTCATCGCTGGGTTATTTTGGATGTCGGTCCTGGAGGATGCCGCCTCCCACCTCTCAAGGATGTCTGCATCTCTTTTCAATAATCTGGCCCCTGATTGAACAGCCATCCTTAAGCACCTTCCATCCCCAGGTGAGACGACTGCAGAAGAAAGCTGAGAGCGGCCAGGAGGCTTGGGGTTTTAATTGGGTGATTGCTCTTTATATTGTGTCAGGCTCTTCCTGCTTTGTTCCGTAGTGGGCACCAAGGGAAGGTGCCCAGAACCAGGGCAGCACCTAGCTGTGGGGGCAAGAAAGCACTGAAAGGCATGCTGTAGTCAGATTTTTTAAAGGATGAAATTTAGGGAAGCAATTAGAAATGACATGTAAATAACCAGATTCTGAGCGCCTCTCACATAGAAAGGCATCTGTGTCCTGCTAGATTTGAAAAGGCCAAAAATGGCAGCCCCAGCAAACTGCGGCTGGGTCCCAGCTGGGAGCAACCAAAAGCAGCTGAGATGAAGCCCCAGCACCTCCCTGGGGTGGCTCCGAGTGAGCGGGGCTAAGTGACCTGCCTGCAGGTGCCCCTGAATGACTCCACTAAGGTGGCACAGGTTTCAGAGAGAAAGGGAGAGCTGTGCATAAAGGGCATAGGCCCCCAGGGACACAGGGCCACCCTCTTCACCTCTCCTTCCCTGCCCCCTCCAGACACACAAGGCTTTATCCCCACGCTTCCTTCCAGCTGCTGATTTCAGGAAGTAAACAGTTCAAATTCTTAGCATTCCAAGAAGTTCTTTCATTTTAAAAGATGCTATAGAGAAACAGCTCCAATGGAATGAATCTCTAACAGTGGAATTTCAAGTAGTCAGGTACCTGATCTCAAGAACTATTTCAAAGCAAAACTATTTTCCTGGCAACTGTCAAGTCACACCTCTTTGATGAGACTCAGCCACCAGGGTGTCTAAGCACTCCTGGTCAGGGGCATGGGTCAGGGCCTGGATTCAGAAGCTATCGCTATACATTGAAAAGGTGGAAATCACAGACCTCTGCCAGAGCACTCAGCATGATGCAGTTCTGTATTAGACTTTAATATCCAATTCAGAACTCATCAACTTAAGAAACATATCAAAACTCTGGAAAGCATTTGGAGGGACTAAAGATTGAAAGAAAATTAGAAATATTTTTAAACACTCAAAGCAACCAAAAGATAATATATTTCAGTAAAATCCTGTATGATCTCAACTCACACCGGTTCACAGATGTCTAACAGACAACACGATGCAGGGATGCAGGGCAGAAAAGTAAATGTGACTTATTTGTGTGACACGCAAACCAAAACTAATTCCCATCCCAGATACCTGTGATTCATACAATCACATTTGCTAAGTCTTGTTTTTTTTTTCAGATTTTTGGTCATTTAAAATAGTATTTTTATTTGTTGAAAAGATACTTACAAGCAAAATAAATGGAAAAAGGCAAAGGAATGTGGGGAGAAAATGAGAACTAATAAAGGAAATGGAAGCAGGGAAACACCCTAGCATGAAGTATGTAAAAACACCCCTGCGGGACTCAGAGAACCAGCATCCCAGGCAGTGAATGTTGTTAAACACTGGAGCTGGTTGCTAAGAGAGGTTGGGAATCTCCCTTTCCCAGAAGTTTTTAAAAATAGGATCACATCTGTTGGGAAGGGATAATGGTGATACCGCCTGACTAGACATCTTCTTGAGAAACCTATAGTCTCATGATCCTACCGTTTCTGTTTCTGGGTGTGAAGAGTCACAAAGAGCTTGAGTTCACCTAGCAAACTGAAATGCACAGTCATTTATCATTTTAGTTGCTCTACAAAACTCTCTTCATCCTTATTTGCAATGTCAAGTTACTAACCTGTTTAGAATATACGTGAATTTAGAGCAAAAGGTCCAGCTTTATTTATCCATTTCTAGTATTTCTCCCAAATGTCATGAAACCAGAAAGTTACTGGTTTTATACCCTTACCACAAAGTTGAAGATAAGGCAATTTACAGAGTCTTATACTCGATTTTTAATTTTAACTGAGAAGTACCTGTATCCTGCAGAGTGGAAGTTCTGGGAAAGCCAAATTGGATGAACCTTATTAAAAATTGGGACCTACCAAGTCAGTATTGCAGTCAGGTTGGGAAAGGATGTTCGGACTCTGGGGAGAATTTAGGCTCTGATCCCGAAGTTTCTGCTCACCTCCCTCACCACCAAGATTTTGCCTTTTACAAAACGATCAGATAATCTGTCCCAATCCATTTAATTGTGCTTGTGTTTGTTATGCTCCTAGTTTTTGCCACGCATTGTGCCAGAAATACAAAGAGAAAAAGATCTCAGCCCTGCCCTCAAGGAACACACTGGAGTGGGAGTACCTTACACTTACTTGTGGAGATGCATTCTAAGGAAAAGCATGCAAACTTACAAATACAAAGCAAAACCAAGAATGAAGATGAATATTTATTACAAAGAGCAAAGAAATCACAACAAATGACAGCTTTTAAAAATTCTGTCAAATATCAGAAACATCTAGGAGGCCTTTAGTTTTCACTAATTAACTGCCTGATACACATCTATAATTCTGTTTCTTTACATTTTGGTTATGTGTTGTTGACCAAATGGTAAGAATTCTGTTACAGCATTTCCCCTAGAAGAGACTTATATTTCTGCTTCCTCTAGCATGGATGAAGATTTGTTTATTTTCTGCTTCTTAACTTACTCAAAATTGTAAGTACATTTTCAGGATTGTTGTCAAGTATGGGAAAACACCAGTCAAGTTTTTGCCTTTTGAGTGTTAGAGCCGTATTGCAACTTTTCTTGAGTGTGAATCACTCAATACTCTTTCAACTGATGGTGCTCTTAGCCAGCTTGCCGTTTGGTCTTTTTGTTGTGTTGGTATATTGTGTGTTTGATTTTATTTCTCTTAATATCAGCGTTGTAAACCAAATTTGGAAAAAGTTAAAATATTTTTTCCAATCAGTTTATGTGGTTCACTCCTCTTCATTAACTGAATTATCAAAGAATTAAGAGCCTATGCCGTATTTATATTAAAAGCATATCTCTTCCTCTTAATGATTTATTACTCTTTGTGTTATTTGAAAAGTAATTTTTTTGTTACACTTTCCTTCTTTTTTACTTTTTTAAACTTTTTTATTGTATAATATAACATACATACAAAGCAAAGAAATAGAAGCAATAGTTTTCAAAGCACCCTTCAAGTGCTTACTTTCAAAGCACCTACAAGTAGTTACAGGACAGGTCCCAGAGTTTGCCATGGGATACAACATGATTCTCTCAGATTTTTCCTTCTAGCTGCTCCAGAATATAGGAGGCTAGAAGGCTTAAATATGTTTATATCATCACGATTGACTTTTTTCTTCTTTTTTTTTCTGAAAAATAACACAAATACAAATAAGCAATACATTTCAAAGTGCAGAACCACAATTAGTTTGTAGAACATATTTCAGAGTTTGACATGGGTTACAATTCCACAATTTTAGATTTTTATTTCTAGCTGCTCTAAGATACTGGAGACTAAAAGAGATATTAGTTTAGTGATTCAGCAATTGTATCCATTTGTTAAATCCTGTCTTCACTGTATAACTCCACCATCACCTTTGGTCTTTCTATCCCTCTCTTTAGGGGTATTTGGGCTATGACCATTTTAAATTTTTCATATTGAAAGGATCTTCACTAATAATAGGTAGGGAGATGAAACTATCTGATGTTTTGGAGAGGCTGGGCCCTCCAGGTTTCCAGACTTATCTGGACCAGGGACCCATCTGGAGGTTGTAAGTTTCTGAAAAGTTACTCTAGTGCCTGGAACCTTTGTGGAATCTTCTATACTGTCCTAGGTGTTCTTTAGGATTGGCTGGAATGGTCCTGGTTGGGGGTTGGCAGGTTATGATAGGTAGCAGTGTCTAACTGAAGCTTGCATAAGAGCAACCTCCAGAGTAGCCTCTCAACTCTATTTGAACTCTCTCTGCCACTGATACTTTATTAGTTATACTTCTTTCCCCCTTTTGATCAGGATGGAATTGATCACAGTGCCAGGGCCGGATTCATCCCTGGGAAACTTTCACCCTGGATGTCATGTCCCACACAGTAGGGAGGCAATGATGTCACTTGAAGAGTTGGGCTTAGAGAGACTGAGGCCACATCTGAGCAACAAAAGAGGTCCTCCAGAAGTAACTTTCAGGCATACGTATAGGTAGTCTAAGCTTCTCCTCTACCTACACAAGCTTCACAAGAGTAAACCTCAGGATTGAGGGCATGGCCTATTGATTTGCGTATCCTTAAAGTTTGACACAGTATCAGGGGATTCCCTGATGGTAAGGTTTAGTAGTTCCATATTCTTTCTCCCCTCCCTCAAGGAACTTTGCCAATAGACAATTTATTTCTTGATGCCAGAACAATTTCTCCTGATTATAGCACTTATTTGTTTCTCCAGAATATCCCATGAATGTTCATCTGGATATGCTCTCAGTTCTTTAGTAAATTAACTAGTAGATGACATAAGAAAGTGTTTCCAAATCAGGAGTTAATGATATCTCAATTTCTTTTAATTGAAAAGTCCCAAAACATCTTTCTAAATTGTAGTTGAATGAAGATTCTATGCCTAAACTTTTTGAATCCCCTTCTCCCATCCTGTTTGTGTTCGGTTTCTTTTTCGTGACTTTGTGAGTATCTTTTAGATTGTTAATCACCCTGTACCATGTTGTAAGGCTTGAACTGCTGTAGACTGGGCAAACCATGTCATCACTCTTAGGGGCATTTAAAAAAAAAATCATGGCATAATTACCATTCACTGAAATGCACTGATTGTAGTGTTCAGCTCCATGCTTTTGGAACAATTCATATATTCCATAAACAAGATAGAGAACATTCCACCGGAAGTCTTTCCTTATCTCTCTCCTATCTGCCCCTTCTTCCCCATCCATAGCCAAATTGGGAGAAGGAGCCCAAAACTGCAGTAGATTGTGGATAAATGGGAAGAGAGGTTCTGACATGTCAAGAATGTTTGTATGTTTGTTGGTTGTTTACAATAAAAATATTAACTAAAAAAACTTTGGTTCTGAGATGTCAAAGCAGGGAAAATTAATGTGCTATCTTAAGAGTAGATGAGGTTGAATAATGTTATGTTGGTTTTGCTTTTATTTTTATTAGTTCAAGAAAGATAATTGGTTGGAGTTCTGAATGTTAGCATTGCCACAAGCAACAGCTATTAAAGAAACTGAAAAGGAGATCAGGCTTCAATTAGAGATAAGAATGAAGCCGATCTGGTTAGGACTAAGGTAAGTCAGAACACAGAGTAAAGGATGACAGTGACCATATTTTAGAATCTCACCTACTGTATAAGACCAAAGGAAGAGAACTTTTATTTTGTGCAATACCCGCACTTTCTGCAGCATAAAATCTAACTCAACCTGTCTGGAAAATTCATTTAAACAGCTCAAACACATGGAGCCTGGGAGAGGAATGAGGGCCTGTGATTCAGTATAGCTTTACTGTAATATTCAGAAACATCCCAGAGTATGTTAAGCTGATAATTAAAAAGTATTGACAGGGGGTGCAAGGATAGTTCAGTGGTAGAATTCTTGCTTGCTATGCGGGAGACCTGGGTTTGATTCCCAGCCCATGTACTTCCCCAAAAACAAGCAAACAAGCAAAAATGAACAAAAAAAGCCCACCAACCAAACAAAAATTCACCAAAATGATGCTACAATAATGGGATACTCACATGGGAACCTAATGAAATGTGATCCACCATATAGCATACAAATAATAATAATAATAATAAAATAAGAAAAAAAATAAGGTATTGGCAAAGTCTCTTGAGGGACTGGAGAAAATATATGCAACCATTAAACTTTCTCACCTGGGAAATTGCTGATACTTTCTCAAACACTTGGAACTCCCAAGTTAATAGGCCAAGCCCTAGATCTTGAGTCTTCCGCTTATGAAACTTATTTTTGTAGTGGGGCAGCTAAGACTACCTATAATTAGGCCTAAGAGTTACTTCCAGAGAACCTCTTATATTGCTCAGATGTAGCCTCTCTCTCTAAGCCCAAACCATTACCCTCCCCCCAATGTGGGACATGACATCCAGGGGTGTGAGTCTCCCTGGCAACGTGGGACAGAACTCCCAGGATGAGCCCAGCCTTGGCACTGTGGGACCAACAATGCCTTCCTGACCAAAAGAGGGCAAAGAAATGTAACAAAATAAGGTATCAATGGCTAAGAGAGTTCCAACAGAGTCAAGAGGCTATTCTGGAGACTACTGTTATGTAAGCTTCAGCTAGATATTGCTAATTGTCAGTTTGCCAAACCCCAACCAATATCATTTCCATTAGCCCTAAAGAATACCTAGGGCTTTATCTGAGATTCTACAAAAGTTGCACACATTAAGTTTACTTTTCCGAAACCTGAAACCTTCAGATCGTTCCTAGGCCAGATGAGTCCTGAAACCCGGAGGTGCCAGTTTCTCCAGGAACATATACCAAGTTCCATGCCCCTATTCCATATAGCCAGCACCCCTTTCAACATGAAAAAAATTAGTATGGGCATAGTCCAAGTATCTATAAAGATTGGGAAAAGGATCAAAGGAGAAGAAGGAGTTATTACAGAGAAAATAGGATTTAACAAATGAGTACAACTCCCGAATGATTATATTGATATTTCTTTTTAGTCTCCAGTGTCTTGGAGCAGCAAGAAGGAAAACCCTAAAATTTTGGAACTGTAACCCATATGAAACTCTGAAATCTGTTCTGTAACTACTTGTTAAAATGTGCTTTGAAATTTATTGCTTTTTTGATACATATTATATTTCACAATAAAAAATATACATTTTTTAAAAGACAGGCAAGTGAGCCTATTTTCAAATTGAGTCCAGAGTTATTCGAGAGAAGATATTGTTTTGGAATATGATCATATGAGAGACAAAATTAATTTCTATAACGTTTTTGCAGAGATTGCAAATCTTTTAATAAGGCACCTTATTAAGTCCTGATTTGCATTTTCCTTTTTCCATTCTCTGTGACTAAGGTCTGCCTGACGCCATATTTTCATTTCCAGGCACTGAGCAGAATTGAAGGTTAAAAGTATTTAGGTGGCTCCCAGCAGAAGCCCTTAAAGGTAATGAGTAGACTTGTGTGAAGTCCACGAGAGGTTGGAAGGCCACCAGCATCTTCAAGTGTGTGCTCTCCTTTCTGATTAGAAATCCAGCAGCACTAGAGAAACCAGTTACCAATGGAGTCTTGACAGTGACATTTTGGAGCTGAGAAGCCACCTTGTCCAGCATCTCCCAGACTTTATTCCTTGGTCAGGGCACAGTTTAGACATCACCTTTTCTGGGAACCCTTCCTCAGGATATAAGTGTACCTAAAAAAACGAAAAAAAGATACCTCCAAAGGCAGGTCTAACATCCTACTCTTGGAGTTTCCTTTTGCTTATTATTAGATGAACATATTAAACCCTCTGAGAACTTACATAGTAAATAAAACCACTTAATTTTCATTCATAAAATAGTTCTCATTCTTATTTGGACAAGAAGTCCTTACGCCCTTATTTTGTGGACACTTAGGCACATCTCAGAAAACAAACTTAGAGAAGAACAAATCTACTCCAATCCTTTCATAGAACAGGGTTTTTTCCCCAATGTTCTTCTCTCCTGGTTTCAGTTATCTGAGCAGCTTCATACAACCATCTAATGATCTGGTTTACCAGGACCATCTGGACATCTCTTCTTATAATGTCAGCTGGGTCTGCAGTTACCTGTGGCTGGACTCTCTGATGCCTGGTCAGGGATGGATGCAAGGCTGGGGCTCTCACTCCCCTAGGCTGAGGACCTCTAGCTCTCCAACAGGCGTCCCACCTCATCGTCTCTTCATAAAGTAACCAGACCACCCACATAGCAGCTCAGGGACCCCCAAAGTGCAAACTCAGATGCTTCTGAATCCTCTTAAGGTTTAGGCCCAGAACCGGTACAGCATTGCTTCCATCACGTTCTACCAGTTAAATTAGTCATGTGAATGGCACAGATTAAAGGGGTGTTGAGGGTGACAAAGCGTCTGCAGTTGTGTTTGATCCACCACACTTCTCATGGACTTTTGGCATGAAAAACCTGCTCCCTGGCACTGTAAAATTCCCCCAATGACTCTAAGAACCAAAGTTTCTTGGTGCCACAGAGATGGATGAGGTCCAGTGATACCTTCTCCAATTTCATGCATCAATGGGTTGGGCAAATATCCAATAGAACCCAGATCCCACACATCAAATAGGAAAAGGTGAGAGACACACACCAGTGCTAATAGTCTAAACCAAAGGCCAGAAAACTGCAGCCCATGGGCCAAATCCACCCACTGGCTATTTCTGCAAGTAAAGTTTTATTGGAACACAGCCATACATTTTGTTTATATATTGTCTCTGTCTGCTTTTGTGCTACAAGGTCAGAGTTGAGTACATAGCTGCAATAGAGGCCAACGGTCCTGCAAAGCTCGAAATCTTGATTATTAGACCCTTTACATAAAAAGTTTGCCAATCCTGGTTGAGCTAAGTTATACAAGCACTACAAAAGATGGCCATGCTCTCATGAGATAATTTTGTCTATCCTAATCCTATCCAGATGAGGATATGTTGAATATTACCAAGTATTAAGGCACCTTCTTGGGAGACAAAGGAAAGAGAAATTTGTTTTGTATGCATCAATGCTTCATTCTTTTTCTGTTCCTTTTTTTTTTTTGATTTGTATTTCATTTTTTATGAGATTCAACCAAACTTTAAGTTGGATGCGTTTTTGGTTATTACATAAAACTACTATGGGCAATTCACGTATAATTCTTTGTATGGGCATGTACTTTCATTTCTCTTGGGTAAATACCCATCCAAGGAGTGAAATAGCTTAGTTATGTGGTTGGTATATATTTAACTTTTTAAGACCTTTTTTCAAAGTTCAAACAGTTTTCCAAAGGTATTACATTCCCATTGGCAGTTTATGAGCACCCTTTCTTCATATCCTTGTCAGCACTTGGTATAGTCAGTGCTTTAACTTTAGCTATTAAACTGGTGTGTAGTGGATTCAATTCACATTTCTCTAATGACTAACAATGCTAGGCATTGTTTCATATGCCTTTTTGCCATCTATATATCTTCTTTGGTGAAAAGTTGGCTGAAACCTTTTGTCAACTTTTAAAAAATTGGATTGTTTATTTCTTATTAAGTTTTGAGAGTTCTTTATATATTGTGGATAAAAGTCCTTTAACAGATACACAATTTACAAATGTCTTCTTCCAGTCTGTGGACTGCCATTCTTTTGAAGAGAAATTTTACATTTTGATGAAGTTCAATTTATCTTTTTTTCTCTTTTCTGGATAATGTTTTCAGTATCGAATCTGAGAAATCTTTGCCTAATTTAAAATCACAAAGATTTCTGCTTCTGTTTTCTTCTAGAAGTAAAATTATCTTAGGTTTTACTTCTAGTTTTATGATCCATTTTCTGTTCTTTTCTCTTGCTTATTCTGTTTTCTTTTTTCTTTTTCTCTTTTTGCATATGGATATCCGATGGTTCATGCACCATTTATCGAAAAGACCAGACTTTCTCCACTAAGGGGCACTTGCTGTCTTTGCCAAAGATCAGTTGTCTATTTTTGTGTTGTTCTATTTTTTGACTTTCTCCTCTGTTTCACTGATTTGTCTTAATGCCAACACTGCACTGTTCTGATTTCTGTAAATGTTGATATCAGGAAGTGTCTGTCCTCTAACTTTTCAAAATTAAAGCTGCCATGCGTATTCTTGCTCCTTTCCATTTCCACATGAATTTCGGCTTCAGTGTGTCGGTTTCTACCTGTAACTTTGGTGGTTTTTTCCCACATGCTCCAATGAATGACTTGCCTCCTCAGACAGCTGCACCTTCGACTGAGGATGGCCTCTGCCTGCGGGGACATGCTCAGTCCACACACAGGCAATGCCGAAGTGGCTGCGGCAGCTCGCAGCCAACGAGAGACAAGAACTGAAGACCACATACCACAGCCTATTTCACCTTGCTGGGACCACTTTGAGTTGTGAGCTGCAGCCTCTCAGGGCGCCCAGCAGAGCTGAGCTCTGGTTGCCCGTTCATTGATACCCTTATTCGTGCATCCTTTATCTGCTTTCCCCCCTTGCTTGTCTCACTTCCTCACTCCTTCACTCTACTTCATGGAATCACTTCGCAAACAAACCACTCATACGCACACTCCTGTCTCAGGGTCTGCTTGTGCGGGATCCAATCCAAGACACTTGGTACCAGCAATGGCTCTAGAAAGTAGAACTTCAGGGTGGAACTCTAGAATCAAACAATGGTTCTGAGCTCACTCTGATACCAGGAGATTCAAAGACCACCATGTGGGGGTGTAAGGGTGGTTCAGTGGTGGAATTCTCACTTGCCACTCTGGAGACCCCAGTTTGATTCCTGGCCCATGTGCTCCCCCAAACAAACAAGCAAAACAAATGAAAAAATAAACAAACAAACAAAAATTCAGCCAATAGTGCTGCAATAAGGGATATGCAGATGGAAAATGAATGAAATGGGACCTTCGTCATAGAGCATATAAAAAATAAAAATAAAAAAATACCTTCCCAGTTACACTGGGGAAAAATAGAGGACAGGTAGTAAATGGAACCCCAGACCAAACCCGCCTCACATGGCCCACAGACTCGGCCTGTTTGGTACCCGGTCCCGGATGTATAACCAAGATGGACGATCCTAGCTGCAGAACCTCCTACTGGCTCCTTGACTGGTGGGATCATGGCAGGAAAGGCCAAACAGAAGCCCCTGAGACTCCCACCCACACCCCAGCAGCCAAGATGCAAATTGGAAGCAAGACCACATCTGGGTGGGGCGGCAGGACTCGGCAGCCCCTTAAAGGCCTGTAGGTGACAGGGGTCACCTTGGCCATCACAACTCCAGTTAATTGGTCATCGTGGCTTCTGTAAAACAGATGGAGCTGGGGCTTGGTGATGGCGGGCGGTGGATGTGTAACCAGTCGCAGCCGAGGGGCTGTATGTGCATCTTTCCTGAAGCAGAGGGCGCAGCCCCTCACTCTGGGCAGGCAGCTTCTGGTCTGGCAAATGCCTCTCATCCCCATCAAGGACGATGGTGGGTGCTCGTTCGCATTCACCTGGCCTGGTGGTCACACTTTTATTTTACTTATTATATATGTTATTAACTTAGTTTACTTTTGCTTTTCAGCTTTCCTTTTGCTCCCATTTTCACTTCCTCCTTCCCTCCTCTCCTGTGACCAGCTCTCAAATATACAACTTGCAACCAAATCCTTATCTCAGGGTTTGCTCGGGGGAAATTCAAACTAAACTCATGATTGATACCCTCAATAAAATCCATGTATATGAATAGACCCAAATATATCACCAAGTCCAATAAATCTAAATGAATTAAATTCATCAACATTTTCTGTTTGGATTGTTTTCATTCCATCAGTACATCAGACACGGAATACCTGTAGGTTTTGCGGCGCACAGCAGCCTGACCTCAGGGGCAGGCAAGAATGAGCCTTTATTTCTCACTCACACACCTGCCGGTCAGCCGGGGCACAGCTGCTTCGGGCTTCTGGGCTTTCCTCCAAGGGGCAGTCCGCCCAGGTCTGCTTCAGGTGTCTCTGGTCTAAAGAAAGGCTTTTTTAGACAAACTGAGGAAGGTTCTAATCATTGCAAAGGCAAGAGCTCTGGAGGACAAGCCCACTGTGTGTCACACCCCCCCCCCACTATCCTGCCGGGCAGAGCAAGCCACACAACAAGGGTTCCAATGCTGCTGCAAGTGAGTGATAATGAAATCTGCCACGCTGCAAGTATTGAAGATAAGAGGACAGAACACAATGAGGCAAGAGCTCACCAGAAGACATCTAGTGGGGCTCAGTTCACACTAGAGCAAGGACTGAGGATTCCAGGCAGCAGAAGGAATCTGCCTCCCTACACCCTCCACTCCAGGAGTTTCCAGCCTAAGGAATTCAGAGTCAAGGATTTAACACCACTCTCCCCAGAATTTCCAGCCTGCCGACCTGCCTTATGGAATTCAGACTTTCCAGGCTGTACGATCACATGAGCCAGTTCCTTGTAATAAATACACACACGCCCAGACCCTGTTGGTTCTGTTTCTCTGGAAAGCCTGACTGATGCAGGTGCTTACAGCAATACTTTTAAAGTGGGAAAAACCTGGGAAGAGCCTCAATGCCCACCGTCAGCATGGAAGAACAAACTGGTAGATTTCACACCGGGGAATATTACATCACTTTCCGAACAAATGAGTCTGTGCTTCACACCATTATATAGATTGATCTTAACATTAGGGGAGCGAGGGAGGCAGACAGAACAAATGAAAAATTGAAAAAACATTTTTTTTTAAAGTTCCCAAAGAATGCCTATGCAGGATATCATTGATTGGGTAACACTGGAAACACTCAACCAAGTGCGGTCCTTCTTGGCCCACCCAAGACGAGATGACACCACCGAGATAGGAGCGGCACCCCAGGCAGAAGCGACACTCTCCCCAGGCCCTGGCCACAGGGATTCTGGGCTCCTGCTTTATCGGCCAAATTGAGCCCTGGTGGCCACACCATCCTCTGGCCAGAGCGCTGAGGGACAGAGGGGCTGCTGTCATCCCAAGCCCAGTGCCCCTGTCTCATTTCTAGACTATGGTTTGGACGTAGCAGCCGGGAAATCCCTGCCCGAGGACCCCATGACATACTCACGTGGGCTCCTCCTGCTCTTCTCTCCCTTATCCTCAAGGCGTGCCCGGGGGGGGGGGGCTGCTTCTGGGGGTGTGGGGAGTCCACGTGGGCAGCCCAAGGGGCACTGTGTCTAGGCCACCCTGCCCCACCCTCCTGCCATGTCCAGTGTGGCCAAGGCCTGAGATTTCAAAACTCATACCTGACCTCACAGCTTGATAAGACTATGTTTGCTGAGCTGGGCGGATAAACTACACATTATTTGACAACCTGTTCGTTTGATTGACACCTTGAAGATACTGAGACGTCTAAAAAGGGGACCCTGTACTCTGGGTCACACAAATGCTTTAGGCCTGGCAGGGGGAAAGGATTGGGGAACACCAAAGAAGCAGCTGTAACTTAATTCCAATGGTCTAAAGTCTGAATGTAACAAAAGCAGCATCTGGGAAGGGTTGGATACGTAAGAATTTTTCACAGTCATGATTGGTTGGAATAGTGGGGAAATGGCAAAGGGTCAGCTAGAGAAACAGATCAGGCGGGGTCTCCTAAGCTGGGCCCACTCTCCGGAGAGGAAAGGGAGCTCCTGAAGGATCTTAAGTATGAGGCTGACATGATCAGACAGACATTTAGAAAGATTTATCTGCTGGCAAATGAATTTAGGGTAAAGGGCAAGATGGCGGTAATGAGACCAAGTAAGGCATCTATTCCTGTAACCCAGGTAAGAGATGAAGATGGTTTAGAGGGTGGCCATGAGATGCAGAGACGCATCTCAGGACCTCACGGACGGTGAGTAGGAATTAAGGATGAGTCCCAGAGTCTTAGCCTGGGCTGCTGGGCCAGTGAGGAGGAGTCAGCAGGAGGGCCAGAGGTGGAGCTGTGGGGCCTGCGGGGAGAAGATGATTCAATTTGGACTCGAGAGGCTGGGGGCCCTGCGGGCAGGTGATGAGCTTTCAGCACATACTAGGCAGGTGGTGATTGTGCAATCAAGCAAAAAACGAACAAATGAAGGAGGCAACCTGGTTCATTATTTCTCCAAAGATTTTTTCTTCTAAAATGAAGAGTTCAAAGGAGCTTCCTTTTAAGGACTGGAAGAACCAGAGTCAATTCTGCTATCATTGTCAATCCGTGTACTTCTCCGTAGATTTGTTTAGAAAGCTAGCAATGTTATTATTCGTGAAATTTTATTTTGTCCTGGACTTGCTGGTTGAATCAGGCAGGTTGTAATAAACAACTCTAAAAACAGACACTTAAAACAATAAAAGTTTGCTGACATATGGAACATTTCAAAGTGGGCTTGGCAGCCCCCGCTGGCGGATTTCCTGCTGGCTCCGGGGTCCAGGCCCCTGCTGTCTTCCAGAAGTGACCTCTGCGGGTGTCCCGTCAGAAGACAAGACTGAAGAATTGTCTGAGATGTTTTAAGGGCCAGCCAGGAAGTGCTTGCCTCCTGCCCGTGTCCCGTTGGCCTGTGGAGTCAGCCATGTGCTCTCAACTGCATGCAAGGGGCTGTGCGGACCCCCTGTGTGCCCAGGAGCAGGAGCTGGCACTGGGGAGCACCTGGCCAGTGTCTGTGACCCTGGAAGGTCGGAGCTGGCGGTCAGCACTCACAGCAGGTACGCAGCACCTGTGGTCCGAATGTGTGCTCCAGGAGCAGTTCCTCCTCCCGGACCCGGTCATGTATTCTGCACTTATGAAATAAGGTCACCCCATTCTTTTCTACCCCCTTAAGACACTGTACTTGAATGTCATGGTTTGCTTAATTCTTTTAGAGTAATTTAAGCTTTTATGCTGAAGATCCTATAGAGTAGCTCCTTCCTTCTGCAATCAGCTCTATGAGCTTGTCACTATGACTGCAGAGGAGAATTTGGCAAACCGAAATGGAGACCTCCAAGAGGTAAATCACCCGGGTGTTCTAAGTTAGAAAATCCCCAGTGTCATTCCTGAAAAGATAAACAGACTTTCCAGACACACTGTAATTTAAAAACATCTGGCTTAATAAGAATCCCTTATGGTTGCATAATGCCTTACGCACACATTTTGTCTTATTTGATCAGCATGGCCACCCTGACTTGTTCCCTTTATTTGTCACAACAGCACCTTGATGGTCCACGCAGAGCTATTCCTCATCTTCTCCTAAATTCTTACCATTTGGGTGGTGCTGGCTCCACCTCCAGCTTACTGGGTGGGCACATAGCTAGCGCCGGCCAATCAACCCTGCAAGGGCCTGGCAACGGGTCCTGACTCGGAGATAAACACGTCAAATCAGGCTATTCGGTGCCATTGCCAATCGATCATACGCCTTCTGCTGTCACGGTTGAGAAACAGACATTCTTTTTCTGAAGAGGGTTGGAGAAAAGCCTGCACTGCTGGAGGCTCCAGTGCCCCATGGGGAGAGCCCGGCCCCAACCGGGCCCTGGGCTTCTCGGCCACTGGAGTCATACGTCCTTGTCCTCTCCCTGTGCCATTTCCAGACAGGTCTCTGCTACCGGGAGCTGAAAGAGGCCAGTGCTTTGGGTTGGGCTGTTACTATTTTCTCTATTCTATGGGAAAATATACTGAGGTTCAGAGAGCATAAGTGGCTCACTAGCTAGCGTGGCTCACACATAGTACAGCAAGCAGAAAATAAAATCAACTTGAAGCGTGATGGTCAAATTACATTTTATTTTATTGAGATTATTTTCCAGGTGCAATGCACTTTTCTTTCTTTTCTACCAAGACTTAAGATTTATCAGGACAGCATGATGACTACACTGTATGTAGAGAATTCAGCCTTTCCAGTATGTATTGGTTGTTGTTAAAAGGGTTTTATTATAAATATGAAAGGCTGAGTCATTCTCAGGAAATAAATAGTAAATTTAAAAATTTTATGAGCCATATGATAGATATTTCTGTTCTCTATTTGAGATGAGACTACTCTAATTGAGTCCCAGGTCTAATCTAAAATCAACAGAGAAGGCTTGAAATACTCAAGTGAATGCTATTTATGAAATCTAGTGGTTTTAGAGAAGAGCATATATGTGCTGTGTACTTCAAAATAACTAAATAACAGTATTCTTAATGGGAAAAAAATCCCATTTTTTTCCTGGAACTGTGAATGGAAAACTCAACTGCATACCATTCCAATTCAAGGATCTGTAATCTTAGACCATTGAAGAATTCCCCCTTCCAAGGAATGTTTCTCTGTGTGGTTTCTAAACCTCCTGGCTTTTTGCAAAAATTCCACCTACCCTGGGAAACTTAGGAGAAATAACACAAAGGAATATCACGAGTCCTCTTAAATTGTCATGTCTATTACTTTTATGTCAGTCCTTCCATTTTTGTCCATCATGTTTAGTTGTACTCTTGTTCATTTGATTTTACTTCATCTTCAGAACAAAACAGAGTTATAAGGAAGTGATGGAGATTTCTCTTTCACAATAAACGTGGAAGACAAAATTTGTTGGTCTCAGTCACAGAGATGGGGAAAAGTGTGGACAGACACAACTGAGGAATTGATGTCAGTTGTTGTCATTTTCATGGCACCTTAGTGAGATCGTCCACCAGCCCCTGCAGCCCCTGCAGCCCCTGCAGCCCCTCAGCTATTGGGAACATAAAGCTGAATGAACTCTCAACAGCGGGCAGAAAGAAGCTGCTCTCTTAATGATGTGTTAAGTTGGATCCTGAAGCACAACAGGGTGGCCAGATCTTTGGCCCAGATGTTAGCACTTTTCTGAGGTCAGAAAACTCCATCATTTAAATCCTCTGAGCTTCAGTTTCTTGAGCTGCAAAACTGAAAATCAAATATCTCCCTCACTGAGATGTTATGAAGGTTGAAAGAGTACATGTTCCCCCAATTCAGTGTTCATAATTCATCTTTCAGTCTAAAAAAAAAAACCCACATATTGTCAGTCTCTATGTGAGTATAAGATATTGAAGATAATTGAGCATCAGTTTTTAACCCCTTCCCTGCCATATAAATTATGAAAACTATATTCAAAATCCAAGAACTAATGCAACTACCATTACACAGAAACTTTCCACCTCAGAAAAATTAGAGTCAAGAGCCTATGAAGCAAGAGTGATTGTGCAATTAAATTGTATTAGTTCTTACAAGTATATAAATGTTCACACACACATAGTTTCTGTTTAAGTTTGGCCAAATGGAGAAATCAGATTTGAGAAAAATTCCTCTCCCACAGAAAAATAAACTAGAAGTGATTTCCACAGCTGTAGTCTGATGATTCATCTCTCAACTTTCTTCATTAATTTGAAACATTTTCATCCAATCTTTCCTCATGTCCTTCAATCCAATCCCCCCACACACAGCGTCACCCACCCCAGAGGTGACCAGCTAAATGGCCAGCAGGGAAAGCAGTTCACAGGCAACACTAGGATGGTCAGGTGGCAGAGGACATCAGGAAAACGGGTCCTGGGTATTTTTATGGGTTGAATTGCAACCCCAAAAAGCCATGTTGAAACCCTAACCCCGGGCACCTGAGAACGTGACCTTATTTGGAAATAAAATTGGCACAGATGGAATTTGGCGAGTTAAAATGAGGTCTCGCTGGCGAAGGGGGTTTTGTTCTGTTATGACCAGTGTCCCTAAAAGAAGGTGAAATTTGGACACAGAGGCAGTGAGAGAGGAACAGCCCCTGTGATAGCGTTGCAGAGATTAGAGGGACACAGCCAGGAACGGCCAGGGCTGCTGCTGCCACCAGAAACCAAGAAAGAGACATGGAGCTTCTCCCCTAAAACTACAAGGAAATGTGGGCTTTTTGACAGCTCCATTTCTCACCTCCAGCCTTCAGAGCCGCGAGAGAATAAATGCTTGTCGTCTCAGGGCCCCCAGTGGGTGCTGCGCTGTTAGGGCTGCCCAGGAGACCAAGACCTGCCATTTGTACCTCTCTTTCTTAATTTCTCCAGCCCTGTCCTTCCCAGGACCGCTCCCTGTGACCTCGTGCTGGGGACTCTACCAACCGCCTGTCTCTGCCGACTGGCACAGACCCACAGGACATCATCTGTCTTTATCATGTACCTGCGTGCGTGTGTGTATGTGTGTGTGCTTCTTCCTTAGGGACAAACACAAGTGCCTTGGGCATTTTTTCCTTTTTCTGGCCTTAGACAATAGAGAGCTGTTTCACTTTGCTAAAGCTGCTGGAATGCAGTACACCAGAAATGGGTTGGCTTGTTCAACGGGGGGTTATTAGTTCATGAATTTACAGTCTAAGGCCATGAAATGTCCAAATGAAAGCATCAAAAGGGAGAAATTTCTCAGGAAAGACTGCTGGTGTCCAGGATTCCTCTGTCACATGGGAAAATTCATGGTGGTGTCTGCTGGTCCTTCTCTCCTTCTCTCCAAAAAATGTCACGGCTCCTCTGGGCCCTTGCTTGTTTCTCCCGGGCCGTTTCCATCTCTGAGCTCTCTCCAAAATGTCGTTGTCCCGTTCATCTTCTCATAAAGGACACTAGGAAAGGATTAAGACCCACATTGAATTGGGTGGGGCACATCTCCATGGACACAACCTAATCAAAAGGGCCCACCCACAATAGGCCCCCAGAAAAACAGATTCAAAGAACATGGCTTTTCTGGGGTACATAACAGCTTCAAACAGGCACACAAGTGTTCAGGTGTGCTGAGCCCTGAGTATATCCTGACTTGTCAATGGACTAGTGCAGGAGCTCCAAGCTTCAGTTTACTTGACCTTTGAATCACTGCTGCTTTCTGGAGGTCTCGGTGGCACTGTGGGTGTATTCTATTACTTGTGTTGAATAGGGGAGGCTTCAGTGATTCTTATAGGGCAGGGTTAAAAAATTATTACAATGTGTTTCATTGTTCCGGCTTATTGCTTTGTATAAATAAGTATAATTTATTGGTGGAAATAAATTGCATTTATGGCTTATTTGATATTTTTTGGTTGTACCCCCTCAGCCCTAGGAAGCATGAAGACAAAACTGTTTTGGGAACATAGAATCACAGATTCCTCGATCTGAGCCGGGAACCACAGAGGCAGCAAGAAATGTGCACTGTGTTCTCAAGAGCTAAAAATAAAGAGGGACTCAAACTACAATCACTTATGAGGCAGGTCTTGAAAGAATTATCTCAGCTTTCTTCAACATGCATAATCACTTTCCTGCTCCACCGTACTACTAAAATAATTCCCTCAGTGGCTACCATTCACTTCTTAATTGTCAGATTTTAAGACCCAATTTTGTCCTTACATTCTGGGGTTGGTCCTCCAATGTTGGAGTTCTCATCATCCACTGTCTTCTATCCTGACTCTTTATCAAAGTTCTCCAGGTGGAGACCCACAATCTGGAAACAGCCCACACACATGCTCAGTTTGGACTAAGTCAGACCATCATAGGTTTAAAAGCCAGAGCTGTTCAGTGATGCATATGGATTTCCCAGGTTCTTTTGGAAAAATGGAAAGTTCTGACAGCACAACATCAATATTTATGATTAGCAAAAAACACTTGGAACTAAATAGAAGGTGTTCCTTATAGATTGGATACTTTCCCTCCTGTTGCCACAGAACTCACATCTTCCTAGTGCCTTAAATCCTGTCCTACCCACTTGCCTCACTGTGTAAATCTCGTCCTTACATGCGGTTTGAACTTCCTCACTCTAAGGCTTTCATCCAGAACACGCTCCTAACACAGTAGAATATCTCCTCTCCACCTACACATGCTGTAGGCTCTTCACGCTAAATGTGTTTAAAACCAAGCACATTATTCCTTTTCATTAGTCACCTAGAATTAATGGTGCCTCCATCCACTGAGACATCTGTGCTAAGATTCTAAGAGATTTCCTCCACACTTCCCCTTACAGGCATTCATCCAGCCATACCTCTTTCAAGTTATTCCTCAAAATAAATATCAGATCTGATCCTGTAATTCTTGTGGTCCCTGTGCTGGTTTGAAAGGATGTATGTCCCCTAGAAAAGCCATGTTTTAATCTAAATCCCATTTCATAAAAGCAGAATAATCCCTATTTAATACTGTATGTTTGAAACTGTAATCAGATTATCGCCCTGGAGATGTGATTTAATCAAGAGTGGTCGTTAATCTGGATTAGGTGATGACATGTCTCCACCCATTTGGGTGGGTCTTGATTAGTTTACTGGAATCCTATAAAAGAGGAAACATTTTGGAGAATGGAAGATTCAGAGAGAGCAGAGAATGCTGCAGCACCACGAAGCAGAGAGTCCACAGTCAGTGACCTTTGGAGATGAAGAAGGCAAGTGCCTCCCAGGGAGCTTCATGAAACAGGAAGCCAGGAGAGAAAGCTAGCAGATGACGCCGTGCTCACCATGTGCCCTTGCAGCCAAGAGAGAAACTGTGACTGTGTTCGCCATGTGTCTTCTCACTTGAGAGAGAAACCCTGAACTTCATCAGCCTTCTTGAACCAAGGTATCTTTCTCTGGATGCCTTTGATTGGACATTTCTATAGACATGCTTTAATTGGGACATTGTCTCGGCCTTAGAACTGTAAACTAGCAATTTATTAAATTACCCTTTGTAAAAGCCATTCTGTTTCAGGTGTACTGCATTCTGGCAGCTAGCAAACTAGAACAGCCCTTGTTTCCTAGAGGCCAAAGTTCAACCCCCTAAGTAAGGCCCACGTGGTTATTTATTATCTGGTCCCTGACCACTTATTCAGCACATTTCTTGCTGTGCTATCTACTTCCTTGACACCGACCAGCCTCATAGAAATGTATCCATATTTTGAAGTCATCATCATGTTTTACTCTTGCATACCTAAGCTGCTGGTTCAACCTCAAATAGCTTTCCTTTTAGAACACCTGGCAAAAACCTATTCAACTTTCAAGACTCAGTTGAATTATCTCCTCTATGAAACCTCCCTTTCCTCCCCTTCCCAGCAGAACTGGCCAACTCTCCCTGTAGCCCAGCCTCCATGCACACTTCACAGCAGCACATCCAGCACATAGGACTTCATTTCCTGCATTCATACACGTATCTGTCTTCTGCAGCTAAGCCCTAATTTGTTACCTAATTTAGTGGAATCTTGTGGCAACAATGGCCAATCATCCCTTGATAGTCGTCCTTCCTTCTTCTACAGTAATAGGACAACTGGCCAGGCACAGGGCCACCCAGACCCAGGTAATATTTCTAGCCTCCCTTATAACTGGATGTGGCTGCAGGCCTAAGGTCTGGTGAGTGTATCTAAGGAAAGCATCCCATGCTAGCTTCCAAGAACCTTCCATCAGAGGCAGCTGTCACAGCTTTACCCCTTCTTCCTCCCATCTTCCCACCTGCTGCTTGGAACAAGAGCGTGTTGACATGCCTTCCATCTCGGTGTGCTGAGTGGGCTGCTGCAGTATGGTGAAATACATGGAGCCTGGGTCCCTGAATTCTTTGAGGGCTCTACAGGGCAAAGTCACTGAGCCAGCCCTGGATTACTTGCTGGTGAACTTCTTCTTGGGAAATAAATACCTTTGCACAATATTTAATCTACTATTTCAGAGAAAGCCATTCTGTTGCAGCCAAGTCCTAACTAATATAGGAACAGGTATGGAAAGCTTCTCCCTTGGCACTTTAGTTAACTCAAGCTTTTCAATCTTTTCAATTAGCTAGGATGGATAAATTTATGTCATTGGGTCCAAGTCAGGGAGGGGCTGATGACTCAGGGTTCAGCTGGTTGTGCTTGAGTTTTCGAGATTGGGTCCAGCACCTACATATGGTCTTCCTGCTGTGGACTGCTGACCTTGACTGTGGGCCTCCTCTAGTCCATGGGGACCCTGACTCTTGGCACGCTCTGCTTCACCTGGCCAGGACCTGGCCGGCCAGACCGGCCCCAGCTTCTACAAGTGAATCAGAAAGGCAGAGGGTGAGAGCAAGACTGACATTAGATACAAGGCTGCGAGCTGCATGGGGAAGGCACCAGCAGTCTAGCAAAGGATTGGAGCCCAGAGGCAGCAGGAGAGAACTAAGACCACGGACAGCCGGGGTAGACTGACCCACTTTAGCAGGAAATACATAAGACCCATGAAGAAATCTGTAAAATTTAACTGAAGTTTATATGAGGGCTAAAACTTTCTTTACTTGCCAATGCTATTATTTTCATATATATATATATATATATATATATATACATGTATATATGTATATATATGTGTGTGTGTATATATATATATAAATTGAGAAGTAACTGATTGTTTAACACTAGAGTTTGATAGGATGGCTATATATGAGAGAAATGCATAAGTGTTAATGCATTTTTAAATATATACCAGCAATACTTTCTAGCATGTTGAGGTGGAAAGGGGCAGTATTTCAAATTGGTGGGTAGGTGATGGATTGACTGATAAACTGGAGTAAATTTGATAACCAGTATAAGAAAAAGTTATATCCCTTCCTCATACAACACATACAAACATACACACAATCCAGATGAGTTAAATATGTCAATAAAGAATATAAAGAATAAAGTATCTTTAAAACAAAATATAGGGGAATATTTCTTGATGTGGGAAGAGCTTATTGTGAATCTCAGTAACAAGGCTAAGAACTATAAGGAAAATATTATTAATTGACTACATAAAATTAGTAAGTCAAAGACTGTATAAAAATTTGACAGATTAAGTGAAAATATTTACAATACATTTGAAGTATTGAATATCTCTGTTATAAAGAATGCCTATATCTCAAAAAGAAGAACCCAGACATCCATTAGGAAAAGAGCAAAGAAAATGAAAAGATAATTCACAGAATTGATTTATAAAAGAATAATAAACATGTGAGAAGAGGACCATCCATAGATAAAATATATAAAAATTAATACAAAGTGAAATATAATCTAATATCTCTCAGGTTCACAAAGATTAAAGAGATTTGTAATCAATACAGAAAAAAATAAACAGCCCAGTGGAAAAATTATCAAAGGAAAAAAGATAACTTTTTCTGCATATCCAATTAACAAAGACGGAGAAGCTGGACAAACCCGGCGCAGCCGGATATGAAAGCAATTCATTTGGGTTTTCTTTCCATGTGCATGGCCCCTGCCTCAACTGTAGCTTCTCTGCTTTCTTACCTCATGGAATTTTCCAGGTTGAGCAGGCAAAAGTTTACAACTAAAGGCCCTGATGAGATTACATCTGCATTCCCCCAGGCGTGGGGAGATTTTGGAAAGCTGGGATTGGAGAGACAGAGTGATTCCTGGAAAAGGGAGAAGGTGGAGGGTGAGGGGCCCTGGGACAGCAGGAGCCTGAGTTTGTCTGGGGACAGCACCTGGGGATTCTGGCCCCCAGCTCTACGTTCTCAGCCTTTTGAAGATCCCCAGGTGCTGCGTGGAAGCAGCCAACTCATCAGGCTCCAGGGGAACAGCGGGCCTTGGAGAATGCGCAGCCCTCTGAGGGCCCCTGGGCGGAAGGCGAGAGGGAGCTCACAGCTGCATGGGAACCACAAGGCACCTTTGCTTGGACTTGGCTTGGGGAAGGGACTGCCATGGAGACCCCCCAGTCAAAGCTATAACTTAGCCCCCTCCAGGGCAATGGGCTAGCCTGCTACATCTAACTGAATTGATTGTAAGGAGATAAGGAAATGGGACATCTCTTGCACACCTAGGTCCAGGTTGCTCAGTTGTCACTGTTAATGAGCGTGGGAGGAGCAGGCACCACCAGCAAACAAGCCCAGCCATTCAGGAGGACCATTTGGCAAGACGAGTCAAGAGGCCAGACGAGCAACCTTCTCCTCGAACAATCCTCATCCTAGGACTTCACACAAAAGAGCTTTCCTTGTCCGGCAAGGTAAATAGATACATTGCAATACTTTTTACAATGGCAAAACTCTGAAAAACCCCACACGCCCGTTGGTGAGGCCTAAATAGGATATGACCAGGGTGCATCCACACAATGGCACATTTGGAGGCAGTAAAAGTGGCTCTGTGCTCAGCATCATCAGTTACCAGGGGAACGCACGTGGTTCACAGCATCATTAGTCACCAGGGAAACGCAAGTGGAAACCACCATGCGGTGCCACCTTCACACCCACCAGGACGGCTGTTATTAAGGGGGTTAAAAAAAAAGTACAGAGCAAGTGTTGGTGAGGATGTGGGGAAGTTGGGGTCTTCATACACTGCTGGTGGGAATGTAAAATGGCGGAAGTTTGGAAGGTCCTCGAAAAGTTGAATATGCTATTGTCATATAATCCAGCCCCTCCACTCCTAGGTACATTTCCAAGAGAACCAAAAGCAAGCCCGCATAACAATTTCTACACAAATGTTCATAGCAGCTTCATCCACAGTAACAAAACCAAACTGGACCAACCCAAATGTCCACCAATGGGTGAACGGAGGAACAAAACATGGTGCATCCATATAATGGAACATGGTTTCACCACGAAAAGAATGAAGTCCTGACACAAGCTGCAACAAAGACATGATCCTGAGTGAAAGAAACCAGATACAAAAGGTCAATATTGTATTATTTAATTTCTTTGAAATGTCTAGAATAGGTAAATCTATAGAGAAGGAAAGTAGATATGGGGGAAGGGGATAGGGAGTAAGTGCTAATGGTTCTGGGTTTCATTTTTAGGTGATGAAAATGTTCTGGAATTAGAGAGCCCTGACATTGCACAAGTTTACAAATATATTAAAAACTAACAAACTGTACACCTTAAAATGGTGAAGTTTAGGGTATGTGAATTGAATCAGATTTAAAAGCATTCACATTTTAAAAACACCGATTATGTTTAAATTTACTATTTTAATTAACATGGAACATGTTTTAATTGATACAAAACAGAAAAGACATATGCAAATCTGTGAATCCATGGAGATCCCTGGATGTTAAGATAGAATTTTAGAGACATGTACAAGAAAATATTTCAGTGGGAATTTCTAAAGAATGTGATTTCAAGAGATTGTACTTTGGCATGTATGTTCTGAACTTTTTTTTACAATGAATTTTTATTATTTTCCCAAACCCAATAGGAAAAAAAAAACAGTTGTTAATAACTAGAGTTTGCTGAGGTGTGGGAAACTGACCTTTTCAAGGCTCACTGGTAGAACCATAAATTGGAACAGCCTTTCAGAGGACACCTTAGCAAATGAGTTTCTAAGAATTTAAACTGCAGAGGGACATGGACATTTGCACAAAGATCTATGTCCAACGATGCCCGTTGTAGCAGTATTTGTGATGGCAAAATATGTTAAAAAAAGGTCTTTTCATGGTCTGTTCTCCAGGAGAAGTTTCCTGACGGGCCAGTTGTAGGGGCCAGTTGCAGCCTTACAATTCTGTCTGGCAGTCACTCAAAGTAGGGGAGGGATAGCTTTTGGCACATTGATGAGGATGAAAGTCAAAATATGCTGCTAAATAAACATAACTAAAAACAGTATGTAAACTATGATCTCTTTTCAAGTCATTATGACTTTTATAAGCACAAGGAAAAAGTGGCAAAGGATGCACTCCAAGGAGTTAGCCGCAATTATCTTGGAGGAATGAGATGACAGAGGTTCCAGTTCCTGGTTATCACTTCTATACAGTAGGAACCTGTACAATGAACAGGCGCTATTTCTATTGTAAGGAGGAAAACAATGAAGTTTGTTTTGTTCTGTTTTTAAAGAGAAAAACTACTGAGAGCAGCACTGCTCCAGGCTGGGTCCTGGGTGGAGCTGTAGGCTCTGAGGCTGGGCCTAGCTTGACCTCATCCTGCCGGGATGGCTGGACAGTGGAGCAATGATGTGGGAACCCCCTTGAGATTCCCAGGAGGGGGCTCTCCTGCTGTGTGCCCATTTCTTGGAGTTCCACAGCCATGGAACCTGGCCTCATGTGGCCCTTCACCTCCCAGCTGTGAGATCCTGAGCAGCTGTTCAACATCTGCAGCCACCTCTTCAAAGGTCCGCCTTGAAGATGTTGAACAGCCTGCAAAATCCCTTTGTGGATGCCACGTAACAGACACATGAGGAATGTCAACTCATGTCCACCACTAATTCTCTTGCTTCTCCTCTCCTGTCCCCACCCCCTGGCTGAGGGGTCCTGGAGGGGGCAGCATGAGTGATGCAGGGAATGTGAAGAAGCCAAGGGAGGATAGACGCAACGGGAACGGTCAATGCAAGAATGGGTATACTGACGGAAAACAGAGGAAAGAAGGGCGGGAAGGGGGCTAACGTGCATTTCACGACTCTCACAAGCCAGGTGCTTGGATGCACATCTCATCCGTCTTCACCACAGCCCTGATGAGCCCATGTCACCATTGTCCCCTTACAAGGAAGAGGCAGGACAGAGAGAATAGTAACTGCCCAAGAGCGCAGGCTCACAGATGCAATACCTGCTGTCCCAGCCCTCTTTTCCTTGATATGGGGAAAATGGCATCCATAGGATCAGAGAAACAAAAGAACGTGAAATTATCAATACGGCAAAAAAATCCTAGAAATGTAATGTTCAGGACATTAGAAGGAGCTATGTGAGGCCAAAGTCAAGGCTGTTGTTGGATTGAAATGGTCACCATTTAAGAAAAGCAAATTTTGACATCTAGCTCAGGGGGAAGAGATCCGTCGTCAACGGAGACATCCTGTGAACACTGTAAATAATATGGAGAATGTCATCTTTCCTCTGGCATAAAAATCCTGCCAGATTGCGGCAATGGTTCCAAACTCTTACGAAGGAGCCCCCCTTGGAGAAGAGGCGTCTTTCTCCCCCCCTTGTCCCTGCCATCAGCCAGTTCTTTCTCGCCACTCCGATTTCGGGAAATAAAACTGCAGGACGTGCAGTGTTTGCCCTTGGCAGCGCTCTCCTCTCTTCTCAGGCGCCCCCAGGCCCTTCCCCTTTGATCCCTCTATGATAACATGTGCCCCCTCCACTGCCTCCGTGAACACCCCCAAAGAGACGCGCCACCGGCTGTTAGTGTAAAAGGACATCTTTCACACACAGTTTTCCTCAATGCCATTATTTTAAGTCCATGTAGGATAAATAAATCGATAAAATGTGAATGTGCCTCTTCCCTGGACAAAACATTTCTGAAAATTGTTTCTTTCCTGAGTGATGCGTGACAGATGGTGTGATTCGTGGTAAGGCATTCAAAGGAGTACCATCCCTACTGTTCCATCAGCTGTTTCCACTCGCTATTCCAGCCTTTACAGGCTGACTTATTTTTCCTCCACAAACTTCAATTCAGTTTTAATAATAATAATAATAATGCCTTTTTTTAAATAAATTTTTCTTATTCTACTGCTGGAATCCTCACTCCAAAATGTCACCGTCACATGCCATAGAATAAATGGTGGAAAGGATCTACTGCCAGCACAGATGAAATCCAATGTTCATAATTCAATTGCCTGTGATCATTTAAATTATGACATTCAACATAACATTAGTATATATATAATATTTAAAAATGTTTAATTAAAGAAAATGACTGTTAAAATTGTAAATATCAGGTGCACGGGTGGTTCAGTGGTAGAATGCTCGCCTTCCATGTGAGAGATCTGGGTTCCATTCCCAGGCCATGCACCTAAAAAAAATTTGAAATGTCTAGTTAGCAACCGTTGGATGTAGAATTTGGTAAGACAATACTCATAAAAAATTATATTACGGCAAAGATGTTCTATTAGGCTACATTGTGAGTGTTGATGGATGGGATTCCATCAAAGACAAACTCCAACAAAACTCAAGTATCCGTGGGCCCACCCATGCACTCGGGCACACACGCAGCTTTCACGATGATAACGTAAGTGCAGGCATCTCTAAACTTTGCCCCACCAATTCCCACGCGCCCTGGAGGTCCAGGCCTGCCACGCACGCCTCTCTCGTGCAGTTTGTCTTCTTCATTTCCCCCTTTTCAATCTTTTGAAGAACAATTTTGGGTGGAAAGGAACACTGAGCGGCCAGGAGAAACCCAGTAGAGATGTGGAGGACATGGTTTCCAGTGGGTGCTCCAGCTGACAAGGATGCTGGATTTTTATTCTTCCTGCTGAGTCAGACCTCTGGATGGTACGTGGCACTGCATGATAGAAACCGAGATTTATATCACGCCACAAAAAAGGCTGTGGTCTCTAAAAAGAAACGAGCATTAAGAGAGAGATTTAAATGAAAGACCCTAATCAGAGGCAAAAAGTTCTTCAACACAAACAAATCTGCTGAAAATTAGAACGGTTTCAAGGTTATTCTGGAAATAAATTGACTGTGCTTGGCAACCTTCAGAAAGTGGAAAGAGCTGCAGTCTCTCCAGCCAGCTCTTTTGCGTGTGGCTGGCCACTGGTAAATAAGAAACAAACGCAAAGTGCCTTGGCTTTAATTTTGGTCTGACTGACCATCAAACCAATTTATGGATCTTTTCTTTTAATCATTTTTACAGAAGAGACTTGCAGAGTAGATTGCCATCTGTAATTTTTTTTAAGCATTCAGTAGCAGAATTGGCTAAAATTTTGTTGTTGATTGAATCCTAATGGTAAGCCAATTAGCAATTTAAATATGCTGCCACCAGCTCAAAATATATCGGAGACACACTGTCCTAAAATATACAGTTGGGACTGAGGGTGGGGGAGGCCTAAAGGTCTCAGTAAAAGAGGGAAAGTATAATTCCTTCTTCGGGACCAGTTTGACCACTTCCATGCATTCGTGCTGAGTAACTGTTAGATGCAAAGCACTGTTTTGCCTGTTTTAGCAAAGTGAACATCAGCCTGACACAGCCATTTCATTACCACTGGTGACTCTCATCACTTAAGGATGGCATTTGTAGGTTCTGATCCTTTCTGAGATCAATAGGATTAAGATAGATTCTGATGGGACTCAACACTCTTTTGGATCAGGGGAGGTAGGGCTCTTAATTCTCTTTCAGGATTTATACTGATCATATTTGGCAGTTAGCACTAAGATTTTTATTTCAGCCATTCTATTCCCCAATAACCCATGTTGACCTCAAGCTGCAAAATGTAGACAGACCTGGCTTCCATGATTAGCTCATATTTCCCACCATCTTTGAATAAATCAGATACCTTTCTGGGAGGCACAGAGCCTGACCTGATCTGTTCCCTGCCCACCTCACCGATTTCATCCACCATTCTGTAGCCACACTGGCCTGCTTCTTTTTCTAGAATAGCCTAAGTCATTTTGTCTCATTTATTTTTTATTTTCTTCTTACCTCAGGTTTGCACTTGCTGTCTGAAATGCTCTTACTTCAATCCTCAGAGCTCTCTGCTTTCTCTGAGACAACTTCCCTGCCCTTCTTACTGATTATTGCATCTGCTTCCTTCATTTTATCTTATCTTTATTCTTGTTTATTGTGTATCTCCTATTGCTAAACTGTAAACAACTTGGAAGCATGAACAGTCATTCCCTTTTCCATGCCTATTTTCTCTGCCGGGGCCAGCTCCTGTCCTCATCTGCTGAATGAATGATGGAAAAAGAACGTGAGTGGGACAAGTCCTGGGCGGCGACCTCCATCCAGAGGTCTTCTGGTGATCACGCCATGTCTGATCTTCGTTTTGCATGACCTGCCTGCTTAGGTTGGTGACATCTTAGACACTTCCCCCAGCACCGAGGTTCCCCTGTACTCCGCCTCCTGGTGTCACGTCCTCCTAAGTGGCACTTATTCTGTGGTGCTTGGCAGACCACGATGAGCCCCTGTCATTCCTTGGCATGGTCTCTAGTGCCCGGAGAGCTGTGAGATGGCGAGAAAAGCCTGGGTGGGGCCACACTTCTGCTTCTCGTGGCCGGGTGGCCGGACCTTCCTTGCCTCGTCCCCTCACAACCAGCCAGTGGGCTGCGAGAAAGGGAGGGTCTGCCCACGAGTGTGACCGGGACACCAAGTGAGTGGAGCAGCGTTTACCAAAGCAGAGCCAGCTGGAGGGGCAGCTTGAGTTGTGGATGTGCTAAGGCCCAGACACTGAGTCAACGATCCTGAAGGCAGCTGCTGTGTGAGTCTGGGGAGAGGGATAGAGGCCTGGGCTGGAGATCCAGCCTTGGAAATCCTTAGAGCCTTGGGGGTGGCCAAGGTCACAAGACTGGAGAGCCCAACTCGCATCTCCTACAGCAGAGAGGGAAAAGAGATGCTGAATTAAAATAGCAGAACATGAAGAAATGATGTTTCTATGATCATGCATTTTATATCTATTGTCTTCATAAATATTAAGCATTTTTAGTGCAAGATCATTTGAGGCAACAAATTGAATCAGACTTGCTGTGAACCCTGCCTCAAGGTGTCTGCAGGCAGGTGGGCAGATAAATGTGTGTAAATTATTCAAATGCAAAGTGAAGAGTGATAACGTGAGAGTGACGGAAGAGAGCTAATATCACCCCCACGCGTGCGATGAGCCACGGATAATCATGACTAGTTTTTGGAAGGCCAACTCCTAAGAGCAACATGGTGCCCTGGATGGGATGCTGAGACTGAAAAGATCACGAATGGAAATTGGTAAACTCCAAATAAAGACTGTATTTTAGTTAATGGCATTGTACGATTGTTGATTCCTTAGTTTTTGTAAATGGCTATTTTAGATGTCAAATGTAGGGGAAGCTGAGTACAGGATATATGAGAACTCTTTGGAATATTTACTTTCCTGAAAATCTAATTTTTTAAAAAATTTTGAAGAGCATGGTTATTTAAGGAAGGAAGACCTGTGCAGAGGAAGATCAGAAGTGAGGGAAACCCTGTAGAGAGTAAGCATGGCTTGTATTGGGTGGGTGCAATTAAATGCCCCCATCCAAGGAGAAGGGCATGCTAAGCAGAGGTAAAAACACTTTAAAAGGCAATGAGTAAAGGGTGGCTGCTGTGGCTCAGCAGGCAGAGCTCCGACCTGCCATGCTGGAGGTCTGGAGTTCGATCCCTGGTGCCTCGTGCCCATATGCAAATTTAAAAAAAAAAAAAGGCAATGAGTAAGAGTTCTGACTAAACAGAGGATGTCAAGGAGCTTTAGCTCTCCTGCCAGCTCCAGGCTCTGGCACCTATGAAGGTTTTACATCTTATGTCCAATCTTCTGGTTGGTGGGACTCTCAGCCCAGTACCCCCCTAGGACCAGCTCTATCCACCTAGCCGACCTCATCTTCTCCCTGACCCATTCAACGCATCAATATGGCCACTCTGATCCAGTGTTTTGACCTGGGAACTTGTTGGCATCCCCTTATCTTTGTTTCAATAACAGTCCAAGTGTCACTTGGGCCAAGAAATCTTCTTGTCTTGTGGGCTCCTGAGCATTTTGCTGGAGAAGCCTTCTGGAGTGTTATGCTTTCTACCTTGATTAGAAGGATGCTGACACCAGAGGCGGTGGGAGGCAGAGGGCAGGCACCCAGCTCTGCAGGCTCTGTGCTCCAACCCACGGGCTCCTGGAGGGGCGGCCTCTCCAGGCTGTCTTCTCACTATCGCCAGACCAACAGCTTAGGCACGGGGGTGCTGTAAGCATATACTGAACTGAAGTCAAGAAGCCCGGGGCCTGGAATTAAAGAAGTGCCCAATAAATGTTCAACATTATTCACAAGAAGACTCTTCCTAAGAGGAGAGGCTGTGTCCTATTCTTGGAATGACCTGTAACATCTTCACACTAAGCCTAATGAGTTGCATTCTCTGCTGAAAAGAGCAACCACTCCCAGACATGGCCTGTCACGCTTGAGAGTTGAACTGTCTTGCTGGTCTTCAGCGTATAGAAAATTTAATGTTTTGTATAGAGATACCTTAGCATTGAAGGGCTCTCATGCAATTTTTTGAAAATTGAATATCAGAGGGGTCAAGTGACTTACTCATGGATAAACAAGTAATTATCACAATACTGCTATGAGATATTTCCTGTGTCACAAAAGGTAAAACTCAACATACGCTGAGTACTCTGCATCAATCATCACAGTGGTACTTGCAAAGAAGTTCTCCAGTTTCTGCCACAATTATGAGCTGCATTTTAATTCTGAGCAGTGCGGTTGGGTGTCATGACCTACGAGTGGACAATGCCCATATTAGGTCACTGATCCAATTAAGTCCCAAAGGACACATGATAAGGTCAAAAGTGCCTCCTTTCCTTACCATCCCTCTTATTCCTGTTGTCCTTAAGTCTATAAATAATGAGAAAACTCCTGTCACACTTGTTGAAAAGAGGGAATATTCCCTGATTTTGTTATTCAGTTAAAAAATCACCTGCTTCTTCATTCTAGGTGAAACTCTACCTAATTCTGAGATGTTTTAAGATAATCTGAAATGTGTGACATTTATGGTAAAGCAACAGCAAATTTCTCCAATGCTTTTAAGCAGAATTGTTGTGCTGTGCTCCCTTTTTATACTTAAAGTTGGAAATTTGTCATTTATTATATGCACATTAGTTTGCTGTAACTGATTCTCTTCTAACTCATAGATATTAAAAATATAAACAAAATTTGATGTTAGCCGCAGATGTTTAAATCATTGAAATGAGTGCCTTTATTTCTATCATATTTGTAAATTAATAATGTTATAAAAAAAGCTTTTTCTATTTAAGCTTAATTTGAAACAATATTTGGAGTTCAAAATTAAAATCTGTGTGCGGTAGAAACTATATTAAGATATCTAAAAAATTGTTTCCCATAAAGTTTTTTTTGTTTCTTTTTTTAAAAAATATTCATATTGACAAATCACACATAGACAGTTTAAACATGAGGTATAATCAATGGCTCACAATATTATCTCATAGTTGTGTATTCATCACCATGTTCATTTTTAGAGCATTTGTATCACTCCAGAAAAAGAAATAAAAAGAAAAAAGAAAAAAACTCATACATCACATACCCCTGACCCCTCCTTCTCATGGACCACTAGTATTCAATTTGCCCTATTTATTTTACCCCTTAAGCCCCCTATTAATTATTTATTTTTATCCTTATTTGTTTACTGATCTGTTCATACCCTGGTAAAATGAGCATCAGACACAAGGTTTTCACAATCACACAGTCACATTGTAAAAGTTATATCATTACACAATCATCTTCAAGAAACAAGGCTACTGGAACACAGCTCAACAGTTTCAGGTACTTCCCTCCAACCACTCCAATACACCATAAAATAAAAAGGGATATCTATATAGTGCATAAGAGTAACCTCTAGGATGACCTCTTGACTCTGATATCTCTCAGCTACTGAAACTTTATTTTGTCTCATTTCTCTTTCCCCTTTCGGTCAAGAAGCCTTTCTCAATCCCATGATGCTGTGTCCCAGCTCATCTCAGGAGTCCTATCCCATGTTGCCAGGGGGATTTATACCCCTGGGAGTCATGTTCCATGTAGGAGGGAGGGCAGTGAGTTCACCTGCTGAGTTATCTTAGAGAGAGAGGCCACAGCTGAACAACAAAAGAGGTTCTCTGGGGGTGACTCTTAGGCATAATTATAAGTAGGCTTAGCCTAACCTTTGCAGGAATAAGTTTGATATGGGTGAACCCCAAGATCAAGGGCTCAACCTATTAATTTGGTTGTCCCCACTGCTTATGAATATATCAGAAATTCTTCAAATGGAGAAGTTGAATATTTCCTCTTTTCTCCTCAGTCCTCCATTCAGTGCCCAAATTAATTACTCTGGGATCTACTGGGGCATCACACTAATCTGGACAAAATGACAAGATCTCACGCCCTGTTCAAGATTCCATGCACTTATGGTGTTCAACTAAACTAACCATACAAGTTAAATTAGGTAATGTGCTACCTGAAATATAAATTTTACACCAAATAAACATCTCTTCCACTGGTCTCACACAGAATTGAAGTTTTAAAATATGGATAATATTATCCTTTACCATGTACTCTGACCTACTCCAGTTCTGACCAGATCAACTTCATTCATATCTCTAGTAAAATTCTGATGCCTTTTCAATTCTTTAAACAATTCCTGCACCCCACAAAGTTTTATAGATTTTAGGGTTCGTCTTATGTCTTCATCAAATTATATATTGATAGTTTGTAATGTAATTATTGTGGACTTCCTTTTTATATTTAAGAAATGCCTGAATGGCTTGGTATAAAAGAAGAAGAGCACTAATCTCTACTTTCCATATCAGCAGAGAACTGTTGAGTGCCTAATTTTCTTCCATTTGGCCAAGATATGAGTAGTAACACCACCTCTTTCTTCCTGAGGAATCAGATGTTCTCAGGGCAGTTATTACAGATACCTATTTAACACTTACTCATCTTTTATTTCTCTGTTACTGTGCTTTCTGTCTGACTTCCTGGGACCCCACACAGAGGCTAGGATGGGTGCACAGATAGAAATTTTAATTGAATTTTGAGGCTTTATAGTTTCCTGAGAATGTTTTTATCACTGCCCCACCTAACAATTGTGTACTTTGAGTTTCAGGAAACCTACAAAATAAATGTCTAGGGACATGAATAGAATAAAAAAATGTTGTGTTTTTAAAACCGGTACTTTAGAATGCATGAATGTCTTCTACTAAATCATTCCACATATCACTGGTGACCAAAAATATTAAAATTTCAAAAGAGTTGCTCTACTGTAATTTCTTTAATAATTTACCTACATGTGATTGCCTGCTATTTTGTGCCATAATGATAACAGAGATGTTTGTTAAATTCCATGTACCCAACAAAGATTCTCTTCACAGAGGAGACTCTTGAAAAGGAGGCACTTTTACTGAGGAGCAAGTAGATTCCCCATGAGATCAAGACACAAGCAAATGCTCCCTACATGGTAGACTGCCACATTCTTTCTTCACCCATTTTTCCATGTCCCACAAACCACTGCCAAAGAAATGCAAGTTGGCCAGGACAGCATCTGACCCTGTTCTGCCTAACACAAACACAGTTTCCAAAGATGGAAACTCAACATCTCTTCTTCAACATCTCTTCTTGAGGTTGTTTAATCCCCTCACTCATTGACTTATTTATTTTTCCAGCAAGTATTTATTACATGACAAAAACGTGATCAATCACATACAGTGATGCAAATATGAATAGGAGATACTGGGAGTTTTTATAGCTTAATGGAGATGATCAAATATAACAAATATAATGTGACAGCTAAAAATGCTAAGTGCTATGAAAGCAGAGAAGAAAAAGACTAAGGGAACCAGGAAAAGCTTCCCAGAAGAGTTGGGTCATAAACATTGAGGAGGGTCTCCTCAGGTGAAGAAGAGGATGAACCTTTCAGTTAAAAGAAGAGTCTTGGGAAATAGGATGCAGCCAGATACCAACAGGGCTATATATGCCACCATCTCAAAGACAATGAGGATTCAAAGAAGGTTTGTCAAATACAGATAAAAATAAACACACTTAATTTAAGTGCACTAAGTATCTTTATATTATATATATTATTTACCTTTTGTTGTTCTGGTACATAATGTTACTATGTTGCTTACTTATTTTAGTTTCTGTTGTTTTTGATATGACTTTATAGTTATTAGAACTCTTATCAGCCAAAAGTGGTCCAGAACCATTTCTTGTGTAATTAACTCTTTCCCCCGAGACGTATAATGAGTCCTTGCAAAATACAACCTGATGAAAGAAAGCTTTCCCTCCGGTAGAGTTTGGTTATTGGGCCATCAAGATCAGTCTTGGTTCTCTAGAGAAAAGAACCAACAGGAGAGATTAATAAATATTATGAGAATTTTATAAGAATTGTCTCACATGACAGTGGGGATAGGCAGCTCCATATTCTATAGGGCAGGCTGCAAGGCTTTGATGAAGGTTCTCAACAAATTCCTCAGGAGAGACTGGATGGCTGAAGTAGAGATAGCCATTGTCTCTTCAGACTGCTGCAGAGTCATCACTTCTCCCTTTAAAGCCTCCAAATGATTGGATGGGGCTTCTCTCATTGCTGAAGGCAGAATCTCCTCAGTTGATTGTAGATGTAAACATTGTAGATAGAGTCAACTTACTGATGATTTAAGTCCATGAAATGCCCTCACAGTAACAAACAGGCCAGTGTTTACTTGACCAAACAACTCGACACCATCACCTGGCCAAGTTGACACATGAACTTCACCAACACACTTATTTAGTGCCACTTTGAGCTCCAGACCTCTCCAATGTGTTGTTCACTATTTATTTCATTGGTTTTATACAGTCTCCATTCTAGTTCAAGTGCACATTCTAGGAAATTAATC